>KE159438.1:40387-62663 GCA_000411055.1 Leavenworthia alabamica
AACAAAAAAAACTCGCTTTTGGATTGTGGAATTTTCAAGGGAAATGGATTTGATTTATATAAGAAAAATGAAGAAATTAATATTCTAATTAAGCGGGTAATGTGGGACCCATGAGAAGAAAGGTAAATGGATAGACGCTGCCTTGGTGGACATTACACGTGTCGATACCAGGATGATCCCACACTTGTAGCCGCTTCTTATTTGCTTTTCGTTTTTTCTTCGCTGGTTTGATAACAATAATGAATCAATGATCATCAAATGTGACCACGAAAAATCAAACTATTAAGGAAATCATATCTTTTTCCTCGAACATAATTATTATCTTTTAAATTTTTGAAGTATTTCTAGTGGCATAGTTCAGTCCATAGAAGAAAAAGAATAATATATTTCACTTATTTGCACTTGAAAAACTTATATCTGTAATTTATTCATATCATGACCAGTTTAATGATTTTTATGCCAAGTTGTTGGTTTAATAGTACAGAGTATATATATCGAGACGATAGAATCTTATCCAAATTAACTGTATAAACCTAATTATTGCTGGATTCAACGAACGAACAATATCCAAAAATAACGTTATGATTGGCCATGACCAGTTGGCTAACGATATACTATTATTAGCTGAGGAACAGCATATTATTTGCATGTATGATTGGGAAAACACAATCATACTCATATGGTTAGAAATTTCAAAATTGACGTTACGTTGAATATGGAAACAGTAAGTGGATAATAACAACATTTTATTGTTCCGAGAAACCGACGTGGTAATGTAATAAGGCCCACGTCATGTCATGTTGTAATTAACGTTATGGTTCAGACAGGTTGACACGTGTCATAATATGGGAGGCTAAGAGAATCAATGCTGACTCACATCCAAGCAAGTATGTTTCCTCAGATTCTATACTACTACGAAGCTCCGACTACGGTATTTGTTTATTGAATATTGACCACATCTTGTTTCTGCTTTTCAGTGTGGGTTTTTTAATTATTTTTGGATTTAAAAACAAATTTAATTGGACTCGTTGCAGATAGTTTCTGATAAAATTAGCTACGATTTATCTCTTTTTTAAAATTGAAAATATGTTGCTTTAAATTTCATGATTAAATTAGCTTCGATTGATCTCTTTTAAAAATTGAATAAAATAAAAGAAAATATACAGTCAGTAATTATTTATCTGTTAATTTTAAAACCTGTATATAAAAACTATAATTTCTTTCAACTGACAACAACTAATAAACTAGTTCAATAGAGACCTGCAAATAGCAGGAGTTGATTTTATTTTTATGTTTGTTCAAAAATTTTGATGGCAATAATATAATTATGTTGTATTTTTTTCTTAAAACAATAAATATTATGGTGTAGACGGTAGACCGTAGAATATAATTTCCGAAGACTTAAAAAAATATAATTCGATTTAAATAATTTGTGGAAAATACAATAAATAGGGTTCGTGGCTTTTTACGTGTCAATCAAAAACTAAAATAGGAAATCGGCGTTTGGGAACCAACAAAAGGCCTTAAGGTAGTGTTAGGTAGGTTTGAGTTTGAAACATTTGGAACCACGTACCAATTTCTTCCACTTGCCACTTGAGGATGCGTAGACGTTTTACAATTTCTAAATACTTAGTTTACAATTATCATGATTAATTTTTATCTTAAATAAAAAGGAACCATCATCGACCTAGCATAATATTTTCGACTTTGTTATCAAATTAAAATTTCGCAATATTTTATCTGAAAATTTATTTCATCTTAATTTTTAGTTATAATTATGTTATGACTGTGGATGGATGACCAAAGAAATCTGATTTTAATTGCAATCACACGAAATTTGGTAGCTCAACTGTTTAGAACCACACACCGAGCTCGTCCTAACTTTTAATAGCCAAGAAGTTTGGAAAAAAAAGATTGGCCCTTTTATATATAATAATTTTTTTTTTTAGCAAAAAAATATTTCTTGAGGCTACAATCATATAGTTGGCGTGCTTGTGCTTAGAGCCTAAACAAACAAACAAAAAACGATTTTTTTTTGTTACCTTTATAAAGGAAAGGGTAGATTCACTTCAACTAAAAGTACATTTTCTTAAGCCAATCACAGTTTGTATATTTTACTAATTACTAATCAGTTGTATATATTTCTCAGCTGACAAAATATGTATTATTTTTTGTCAAACAGCTGACAAAAATATGTTGTATCTTAATGTCGACTACAAACCCTCACGTTTTTTGTCAACATGCGTTTTTTTATTTAACTTTTTGTAATGCGGAAAAGTTGAACATCTATACTCGAAGAACCAGCAGAAATGACAAATTCTATTTGCACTAGCGGATTTTGAAACAAATCCTCACGTTTTTTTTTTGGGGTCAAGATGGTCCATTAGACTTTTTATCTGGATATAAAGTTTTTTATCTGGATATAAAGTTGAACATTTATACTCAAAAGCAACCAGCAAGAATGACGTTACGGTTTGCGCTAGCGGATTTTGTCACAATTCACATTATCCTCATTTTCTCTTTTTTTTTTCTTTTAATAATGGCTTCGGTATTATCCATTAAAAATAAATAAATAATATAAATATATCAGTGTATGGGTATTGAAGTTGGACCTAAAGCGTTAGAGTTAAATGGGCTTTTATATATTTAAATATAAGCCCAAATATATTTAAATTATAGGGTATTAAATTGAGACAATTCACGATACCAAGTTGTTTTGATGTCCTCAGCATATTTTTTTGGAATTAAGTCTTTTGCTAATGTGAAAATCCTAACAATCACACTTACAAAAGACGATACTTAAAAAGAATCTTAAAAAAAAAAGACTAAAGACACAATTTCCCGTCAACATATACTTCATTAGTGGTCGGCATGCATGTTGTGCTTTAATTATAAAACGACCAAAATACACTTGCGAAATAGTCAATAACACAAAATAACATATTAAATAAACTATATAATCTTTATTAAAACACGAAGTTGGCTGTTTCAAGTCCAACAAAAACTATTTAAAAAAACAAAAACTACACATCAAAAACTCGTTAAAGACAGATCCTTCTCATCTAACTTCATCTCCTCCTCATTTTTGTCATCTCATCTTCCTACAAGAGTCATCGTTGGATCTTAAGGAGACAAGAAGTATGGGTGGGATGTGTATGTCTGCTTGCGGTGGTGGTGGTGATGATGGTGGTAGCAGTTTACTAATACATCTCATCATAATGATTCTCATCTGCTTCTCTATCATGGCCGTTTGCACTTCCAACGAACGCCGTACATCCGTTCGTGTCGTCAGGTGCCGTTAACCAACGATTGACCGGCCGGTATAATTAATGAAGTCACCTTATATCATATCACAACTATATTGAAATATTTATTCGAATTAGTTTCTTTACATGTATGCTTGTTAATGGTGATTAGTGATAAATAAGGTATTTGGGTTTTTGCTTCTCCTATTTTGTTACCAATATAGATATAGATATAGATGGATCAGAATGATATATCACATAATATCCACCGAAATTGCTCCATAAAATAAACTATTGGGGTGAAAAATGAAACAACTTAAAATATACGGGGCTATTCGAAAATTAATTTCTCTGTTGTCTATTGAGGATGAAGAAGAAGATCAAAAAGAGCTTATCCAGTGGATACAATTTCCCCAGCATTTGTACAGCTTCATAAAGCATGTCACTTAGTTCATCCTTCAACGTGTTCGCTTCGTATTCACCCAAACCTAAAACCCTGTCCAAAATTTCCAAATTGGTTTCAAAATTTCAGGTAAAGTCGTCTCCTTTAGCTTCTACATTCCAAATCCATGAACTCTCAACGAATCTTAGGTTTAAGAGAGCTACATCGTCTTCCTTAGGTTCAAGAGAGCTACATCGACTCAAACCAATTTCATCTCTAAACTCTGAAATTTCACAAATTGCTACATCGTCTTCGTCATTGAGGAACAAAAGCCCTAAAGATATAAACGTTTTAGTGGTTGGTTCAACTGGCTACATTGGTAAATTCGTAGTTAAAGAGCTAATCAAAAGAGGGTTCAATGTGATTGCTGTAGCGAGAGAGAAGAGTGGTATTAGAGGAAAAAACGATAAGGAAGAGACATTGAAGCAATTACAAGGCGCTAATGTCTGTTTCTCAGATGTTACTGAGTTAGATTCCCTTGAGAAATCTATTGAGAATCTAGGGTTTTGTATTGATGTTGTTGTTTCTTGTCTCGCTAGTCGTAATGGTGGGATTAAAGATTCATGGAAGATTGATTATGAAGCTACAAAGAACAGTCTTGTAGCTGGGAAGAAGTTTGGTGCCAAACATTTCGTTTTGCTCTCTGCCATTTGTGTACAGAAACCTTTATTGGAGTTTCAGAGAGCTAAACTGAAGTTTGAAGCTGAGTTAATGGATTTAGCAGAGAATAAAGACTCGAGTTTTACTTACAGCATTGTGAGACCAACAGCTTTTTTTAAGAGCTTAGGTGGTCAAGTGGATATTGTGAAAGATGGGAAACCTTATGTGATGTTTGGAGATGGTAAGCTATGTGCTTGTAAACCGATTAGCGAACAGGATCTAGCTGCGTTTATAGCGGATTGCGTGTTGGAAGAGAACAAGATCAATCAGGTTTTGCCTATTGGTGGACCAGGGAAAGCGTTAACACCTTTGGAACAAGGAGAGATTTTGTTTAGGATTCTTGGCAAAGAGCCTAAGTTCTTGAAAGTACCTATAGAGATTATGGATTTTGTGATTGGTGTTCTTGATTTTATCGCAAAAATATTTCCTTCGGTTGGAGAAGCTGCTGAGTTTGGGAAGATAGGAAGGTATTACGCTGCAGAGAGTATGTTGATACTTGATCCAGAGACTGGAGAATATAGCGAGGAGAAGACACCAAGTTATGGTAAAGACACACTTGAGGACTTCTTTGCTAAAGTTATCAGAGAAGGAATGGCAGGTCAAGAACTCGGCGAACAGTTCTTCTAGTGTGTATGTATGTTTAGCTATGGAGTTATTATATATAAAATCTGTGAATTTGAGAGATTCAACAACATAAGAAAACACATATTACAGAGACATGACTGTAATTTCATCTCTCAACATAACATCCAGATAAGTTTCTCCTGGACCAAGAATATATAAAGAGTATTATACAAATCGTTGACTTCAAAACACCCAAAGATAAAATGTATAAAGTAAACAATTTAAGAAGAACAAATCAAATCAAATCATAGAGAAGACAAATGTATATGTTTTTGCTTTTGTGATCATAATATATTGATCACCAATCTTTTTTTCTTTCTTTTTTGTTTGTAGTGAGAACGTCTTTGACGCAGAGTATATTGCAACAACAAAAACTTGTTGCTTGCTGGGTGGTGGCACAGTAGATGAAAGATCTGATATTGGTTTTTTTTTTGTCATTGAGGAAGAACAGGAGGTGCAATAGCTCGTGTATTGTAAGATCTGCAATGTCCACATTTCTGTCCAATTATGTGGAAGTAAACTTCTGTCGTGTCGTTACAGTCATTGCATAGTATCCAAACCTATGTTTTTCCAAAGAATCTTTTCAAGAAAGTATTCAAGATTGATCTCAATTCGGTGAAAGAAATTTTATTTACCTTCTTGTCACGGTAATCTGATGGCATAGCAGTGGCTTCAATCTGATCAAAACCCGATGAGATTGTTCAGCGACTGATCTGTCAATAAATGGAGTTGAAGAAGGAAGTAAAACTAACCTCTTCATCCAATCTCTGCCATGTTTTTGACATATCAATCACTGATCTCGAGCATATTGGACAACAGAATCTGCATAAAACACCACACATAATGTTACTCAACTTTATGGTTTAAAAAGAGACATAGTGACATACTTAAGCTAAAGAAAAGAGTAAATTACTTGTCACGCTTGATCATCTCGTGGTAGCATTCTACATGCATTGTGTGTCCACATTTCATCACATTTGTGTCTTTGAGTGAGTCAAACAGGTACTGCAGTCACAAAGCATTTTATTCACAAAATCAGCTAAAACACTGCCATATATGTTTTGAAGAAAAATTCAAGTTTAAGCTTATCAACACACATACCTCGTAACAAATGGGACAGTGATGTCTCATTGAATTCTCAACACAGCGATGGTTGTTGCGCAGACCAGTTGCATAACAAGATCCTAAAAAGCAAGTAATGAATAATTCAGTAACATATGATTATGTATCTCTGAAACTGAACATGAGAAATTTTGTTGCTTTTTTTTTTAGTTTTACCACACTTCTTGCAATGGAAGAAGTTCTCACGCCCACCAACTCTACAACACAACAGAAATTGAAACGTTGAAAAAAGATCATCACAGACAACTTCAAACCATTAAGAGAAACATAAACTATGACAATGTAAAGAAGAGAAGATTCTCACCTACAGATTCCACAGTCATCACAATGGAACTGTAATTTGTCAGTCTGGAAACAAGACAACATAAGAGTAATAATCAAATTCTAATACTGACAAGGAAGAGAATAGATTTTATGCAAGGTGCTAAAATCAAAGTAGTTGTATACATCATCATCATAGAATTTGCAGATATTGCAAAAATACTCTCCCATGTTGACACCACAGTTTGAACAAACTTTAGCTGCCTGTTAAACACACATTGAAAGTTACAAATCCAATTTCACACGCTACAACATAGATGACATCACAACTCATAATAATGAAGTTAACATGAAACAATCCCAAAACTGTACCGGCTGTTCTGTATCGCAAACAAAACAGATCACCTGAAAAAAAAGTCAAAAGTCAAAAGATGCAACAAATTAGGAAACAAATAAGTAACTTGATAAGATGGGTATTGATAGATCGTACTTGTTTAACATCTTGACGAACTAGATCGTGACGGTCGTAGATATTGCGCAGTGTGCTCTGCAAAAATTAATAGTTTTTATATATAATAAACTTTGCTGTAATTAAAAAAGGTGAAATGAATAGAGAGGATGATAATACAGTGCTCTCGTTGTGACAATGACGACAAGGGAAGACTTCGTTGCAACATGGAGCTCTGATTTGGCATCTCCTCCTGTAATGTTTACACCTATTACAACAAAGAAGAGAAACAGATCTATATGGATCAGAAACATCTCAATTCAGTTGTGGATTCGAGACAGATCTAAGATTTGGAGCCAAAAATAACGAATAAATTGTGGTTAAATGAATCATAAACAATAAACAGATGAAAACCCATGAAACATAATTGGAAAAAAGAAGAAACTGTTTGTGTAAATCGGAGCTCAAATTTGTTGGAATCTGACTATAGATCATGAAGAAGAAGAAGAAGAGACGACACACCAACAAAGGCAAATATGAAGAAAACATTGATCTGTTAAAACAGAGTAAAAGAAGAAGATTATAAGAAAGGAATAAAACAGAGGATTGATTGGTATTACCCGAAACCCATTTTGCCAAAGTGAAGTCGATCATTGGGTGAATCTTCCATGAGAACAGGAGGAGAAAAAAAAAGCAAAAAGAGAGAGATAGGAAAAAAACAGAAGGAGAGAGAGAGAGATGTGGATAATTGAAAGAAAAAGAAAAGTAAATGTTGTGTCTATAAATATATAAGCGAAGAAGAAAATGGATATGGATTTTTGGATTGGAATGAATGGGCTTTGAAATGAAGGTGATATGTTTTATCTGAATCACAAGGCTATAAATCAAAACAGACCCCACATCTTGTTTTTTATACAAGTAAGAAGATAAACCAAAAAAATCTTTATTCGATCGTCTTCTAATTGCAGAAACGAAAGAAAAAAGGGTCCTATTTGCTTTTGTGGAACTGTGAATGTTGTTAGAGCTTGGAAGTGCGTGAGAGTTGTAAGTTACAACAACTTGAGTAACTTTATAAAGAAATGGGGGATGATGACATGGATTCAACCGTAACAGAGTGCGCCGTTTTATCAACCAATCACATTTATAGATCCTTTTCATGCATTACATTTCTATTTTTTTCCTTTTACTTTCTTTAGTAAAACTATAATAAATGACACCTATTCTTATTGCCAATCAAGTGTAATGGACGACTCTGAGTACTTTTCTTAATTCTTACTCCCTCATTTCATTTTATTTTCTTTATTTGTTTCTCCAAGTTTCTGGAACCTAGTATACAATTATCAAAAGGAGCAAATATACAATAAAGTTGTAATGTAGGAGTATGAGGGTTTATAGAGAAGTTTACCGTTTCCATTCAACTGTTACGGAAGTTTATCGTTTACATTTATCTGTTTTTTTCGTTACTAAAAATAACTGTTATTTATTAATATTATATAGATAAAATTTAGAACGTTATGGTTTGCATAGAGTTTTCTGTTTGTTGACTTACAAATGTATTTGTTTGAAAGAGTAAAAGTCGAAGATTATCATTTGTAGTAAGAACAAAATTTGGCAACGAAAAAAAAAATGTAAGAACAAAATCAAAGTATCATGTGGTGCTACCAAATAAGAAAGACCAAAACTTGTTCAAAAGTGTTTGTTGCATGAGTCAGTTACATCGACCCCATACGAAGCAACTTGGACCATGTGATGGTACACCACGAACTTACCAATACATTATAACATTTATGGTTACTAAAAACGAAAATAAAATATAGAATTCAAATTTACATGGAATTTATTAGGTGTTAACATCCATAGGCAAAAGAAGAGTAAAGTAAATAAATTCTGAATTGGAGCGGTGTATACTACATTCTAAAGTTTTTATTTTACAATCTCAAATCTCTGGTATCAGCTTTTTTAAAAAAAGAGTTAGTCAAAGGCTACAAAATATTCATTTCGTGTACATCTCAAACATGTAGGCCACTTGACATTCAGATCCCCATCCTTCCTTCAATACTTTCAAGATCACCTTGTAAATTGCTTTTTATAAATATATATTCAATTATTAAATTGCACACCAATGTATTGTAACAGTATATATAACAAATAAAAAGGTCCATATTTTTATGACTTAATTTGTTTCCAATAACTGAACCGGTCATTTGAATTGGTGTATTAATTAATTAGCCTTTCTACTAGTCGAGCTAATTAGTATAAGGGTGACCTATATTTGTGTACTATTAAATAATTTATTTACTTAAAATTTCCTTATCCCTACCTAATCTTTGGATGACATACTATATTATACAATAAAGAAATTCAACATCCATAGAAACTGAATGATTCATTCACATATTTACATATTTAAATTCCAATAATATATGATCATAGATTCAACATGGTGTTTCTTTACATGCTATCATTTACAAAGTCTAGATTACTATATGTACACTTTCTTTCACAACAACAATAAACCAAATAACACTTGTATCCCCCAACCTTCCTTTTAATCAACTGACTCTTATAAACTAGAGATTCCGGTTTCGGATAGAGTTTTTGTTTCAATAACCTCTGGGGCAAGATCTGTCCGCGACAGGAAAATGTTACCTTTTGAATCTTTCCTGCTGTAACTATCCATCTCAGGGCTCCTAACAATGTTGCATTGTCTCCATGTCTCACCCATCATTTCCACTCCAAAGTACATTAAGTGGTCGGTTATGCTACTTCCCATTACAGATCTGAAAAATAAGAACCAAACCACTATAATGGATACTTCTAAGAACATGATACTTAAAGAGATTTGTAACAATTCTTGACCAATAGTCAGATGGCTTGAGTAGAATGTGGTAGTAAATGATAATCCTATGTTTCTATTAACGTGTTTGTTCTTGCAGGCTAGGATTATATCAGAGAGTTAAGTTACCTGCTGCATGTAGGATCTTCACCGGAGTTGTCACAAACTGTCTCCACACCACAAATGACAATATTCAATATACTGAGTTCTTTCACCCACACCTACAATCCAAAAGGTTCATAACCAAATGTTGCTAAAATCAAAAACCTACAAATGTTCACTCTGATAATAGAAGAAGACGTTACCTCTGTTGGGAAGTGGTGGTATGTTTTTTGAGGGAAAAGATGATAGTAAGGAGGCAGATGAGGAACTATATCATGGTCATGTATGATTCGGAAGGTATTCGGCACAAACATATTGTAATAAGATGCAAAAGCAGAGTTCCCAATACGAGGTTGCCCAAATGTCATAACCTGTACGTTTTCTTCTCTTTCATTTACCTGCGAGTTACACCCCAACTGAAGTCATTAGCAACTTCCAAAGGACATAACAATAAGATAAAAATAAAGTATTTCAATTCAACGATGATTACAACTAAGTCTAGCCCACAAAAGGAAGCCATGGCTCCTCCCATTGAATGACCAGTCACCATGATGTTGAGGTTCGCCCCATGGAATTTCTTCGCACGTTTTACTGCATCCAAAACCGCAGGCCGTACAGTTGTATTGTGATAAGCACTATAAAAACCATGGTGCACCTGCCGATGTAGACTACAGTTACAAATTCCACCTTCCTAAATGACTAACTCAATGACAAAATCTTGTCGTTAAAGCGTACCATTGCATCTGGCATATCAGGGTAATTTAGATCAAGCTGTTTCCAGAACAAGTCTGAGACCCAATTCTGTATGCTGCACAAGTTTTTGGTTGATTAAGCACCAACCAAGTTATGGTAAAGCTGTAGATTTTAGGGTACAATGTGAAGAATAAAACCTGTGCTCTTGAGTACCACGAAATGCAATAATGATAGCATTCAAATCCTTAGCCACCCCAACATATGCCTGTACTTACAAGTTACATGTACACAGATATAAATAACTGGTCAATGTAAAAAAAAAACATCATTTCTAAATGTAGCTTATAATATAAGGGCAGACCTGTAAGCAGTGCACAACATCAACTATTATCTCTATTACTTGGAAACCCTGCAATATCCTTAAAAACGTCAGAATACCCAACTGGAGCTATTAGCTTTATACAAACAAATGATCTGCTTCAACATATAGTCATATACTAAACCTTTGTCAAACCATTGCATCGTTCGCAAGTCCAAGTGTAGAGTTGTGTCAAGTCAGACATATAGACCTGCATTTATATAAATAAACTCGATTCATCCATCTGGTGCACTTTTATCAGCATACGCTCTTTTCTCTACTGCTGCTAAAATGGATAAATGAAAATATGAAGCAAACAACTGTAGGGAATCATTTCGTAAAAACAAAACAGTTGTTATAAGCCTTTTTTTAATTACTGTACTAATCTGACATTAACTTACAGCAGAAGTATACTGCACAAGTGTTATGGCAAGAGTATGATTGTAAACAGGTTGAACAACATCACTCTTCAACATGAGAACTACAATAAGAAGAAAAAAGCCAACACCATAATTTAACTTAGTTCATTCTTAATTCATTACAAGCTACACCATAGCTACATAAAACTGGCTTTAAATGAATCATTACAATCCCAAGAGTGAGAATCCAGGTCACATATAGCCAGAAGTTTCAAAACTGAAGTTCCAAGAAAGGAAACAGAGACAGAATCATTATAGAAGTTACATTATTATTACCTCTACCACATGAAAGTGAAAGAAGACCAGCAAAAAGTGACAGCAAGAACAACCATCTCTTTTGTCCCATTTGCTACAAGACAACAAAAATAAAAACACAAAACACCATCATCTTCTTCTGTTCACCAACTAACCCATAAAGTGAAAATTTAGCTAAACAAAAGCTGATTTTGAAAGCAATTTAGCTAATATTACAAAGTTTAGCTTGTAAAACCCCAAACTAAAGAGGATTTGGGCAAAAAAACAACAACAGATTTCAAAAACCAATCAAGTCTAGAAGATAAAATTGAGGATGAAATAAAACTAACCCAATCCTTGATCGGAGATAATCCAGGCGTAAAAATAAATGCGTCTGCGAATTGAGAAAGAGAACAAAACGGCGATGATATACGAATATTCTTAAATTTCCAGTTTTATCCCTTATACGCAAGGCTCAGTAAAGGAAGCGTGTTCTTCTTACTAAAGGGTACTATTGTACATTACACTAAGATGAGATTACTAAATAATACGCGGGTAAGGAATGGATAAGGGTAATTTCTTATAGGATGAAACTATTATCCGATTGGATAATAGTGGGTTATGGTAAAATAAAGATAGGATCGAATAGTTCCGCTGCTATATATTCACATACATTATTATTTACAATATAGTTGAATCCAATTTCTATGTAATCATGAATTTAAATTAATAAACACATTTAACAAGGTTTATATTTTGTACATTCTATCCACCTACGACATATTTACAAGAACATGATTATCATTTTCTTCACTTTCTTTCACGACCACAAAGATTCAAAGAATTCTTCTTCTTACTATACATTGAGTCTCCTAAACCTCTTTCAAGCAAGCTTTCTTGTTCAGGACTCGATTTCTGCAAATTACTATAGACTAGAGATTCCGATTCCGGACAGAGTATTTGTTTGGATTTCATTCGTGGAAGGCATTGTACGTGATAGGAATATGTTACCCTTTGAATCTTTCCTGCTGTAACTCTCTACCTCATTGCTCATTACTATGCTGCATTGTCTCCAAGTCTCACACATCAACTCTACCCCAAAGTACCTTAGATGGTCAGAAATGCTTGTCCACATCACCGATCTGAATCATCAAGAGCCAAGTATTATACTGGGATTCAAGTAAAAACAATGTCTGGTACCCGAACTAAAAATGATAGGAATCACTCGCGTGAAATGTTGAAGTAAATAATGATCCAAGTTTAAACTTGCAGGTTAGTTCTTGCTAGTGTAGGTGTATTGCAGAGTGGGACTATATTATCAAGTTGTTTCAAAGGGATTGATAGTTAGTTACCTGCTGCAATCAGGATCTTCACCGGTGTTGTCACAAACTCTCTCCATACCAAAAAGAACCAAATTCGAAAAACTGAATTCTCTCACCCACACCTGCAACCCGAAACAAGTCATTACCACTTCTTACTGTTATTTTCAGACAATTAATAAACCAAGTGGAGAAAGCGATGTTACCTCTGTTGGGAAGTGGTGGTATGTTTTTTGAGGGAAAAAGTAATAGTAAGGAGGCAGATGAGGAACTATATCACGGTCATGCGTGATTCGGAAGGTATTAGGCACAAGCAAACTGTAATAAGATGCAAAAGCGGCATTCCCAACACGAGGTTGCCCAAATGTCATAACCTGTACGTTTTCTTCTCCTTCATTGACCTGAAATTTACATTCCAGAAGAAGTCATTAACAACTTCAAAGCACATAACAATAAGATAAAAATAAAGTGTTTCAATTCAACGATGATTACAACTAAGTCTAGCCCACAAAAGGAAGCCATGGCTCCTCCCATTGAATGACCAGTCACCATGATGTTGATGTTTGCTCCATAGGATTCCTTAGCTCGTTTTACCGCACTCAAAACTGCAGGCCGTACAGTTGTATTGTGATAAGCACTATAAAAGCCATGATGAACCTGCCAGCATATAAAACTATTAGAAATTTTTTGCACCTTACTACATAATCTATAGCTCGACGACAAAAACTTGCCATTAAACAGTACCATTGCATCTGGCATATCAGGGTAGTTTAGATCAAGCTGTTTCCAGAACAAGTCGGAGACCCAATTTTGTATGCTGCACAAGTTTTGGATTGATTATGCATCAACCAAGTTTACACAAAGGTGTAGCTTTTAGATTAAAATGACGAAAATAAAACCTGTTTTCTTGAGTTCCCCGAAATGCAATAATGATAGCATTCAAATCCTTAGCCACCCCAACATATCCCTGTTGTTAAAAGTTACATGTACTGATATTACTAATTGTTCAATGAAAAAACAACATGTTCAGATGTAGCTTATGATGATAAGAGGGCATGCCTGTAAGCAGTGCTCAATGTCAACTATTATATCCATTACTTCGAAACCCTGCACCATCATAAAGAACGTTAGAAATCAAAAATTGGAGCTACTAGCTTTAAACATATGGTGGCTTCAAGCAGTTATCTGCTCCAACTTATGTTATACCTTTGTCAAACCATTGCATCTTTCGCATGTCCAAGTGAAGAGTTCTGTTAAATCAGACATATAGACCTGCATACATATTACAAACTTTATTTACCCATCTTGACTACTTCATCAGTATAAACGAAAATATGAAGAAGACAAGTGTGACACATATAATAACTCCTCAGGATTTTTTAATTACTGTACTAATCTACCATTAACTTACTGCTGAAGCATACTCCACAAGTGTTCGAGCAAGGGTATGGTTGTAAACAGGTCGACCATCATCGCTCTTCAAATTAAGAACTGCAATTAGAAGAAACAAGTTATCATAAACTCGCTTGTAGGCTCACAAATCATATACAAAGTTGATGAAAATCTTGGTATCATAAAGCTTGTTGATTATAGTGGATTGATTTGTTCCACATAAAAATTGACTAAACATGTAATTAGCCCTTATTGAATCATCACTATTCCTGTGGAAAAATTCCAGTTCTAATTGTATTGTATCGAAGTTATTTTTTTAGATCTTCCAAGCACTATCATTACAGAGAAGTTTGAAAATATTAATATTAATTTTAACTCAGAAGGATAATCTAAAACTGAAGTTCCCAGAAAGGAAACAGATACATAAAGTTTAATTATTACCTCTTCCACATGATAAGGAAAGAAGAAAAGCAATAATTGTCAGCAAGAACAACCATCTCTTTTGTCCCATCTTCTGCTAAACAAAAAAAAAAGAAAGCAATAAGCCCAACCACATTAGCTTCCCTTCATCAACTAAAATAAGGCAAAATTGAGCTAAACAAAGCAGAACCCAAACGATCAATGATTAGGGCAAAAAAACGAACAACGCTCGAGAGAACCAAAGCCTTGTATGAATGAACTTGAAATTTCGGTCGATGGTCAGAGTCAAGAGATTATTTCCGGCTGTGAAATTTAAACGGCAACCTATAACTAATTAATTATATAAGAGCGTGATCAGTCCGCGATTGGGGATTGAAGGTGAAGACACGGGAATTAAATACGAATATTCTGTTTTATTTCCACTTCCACCCTTTATACGCAAATCGCAAGAGACAAATGTGTTGGCTATAAATAAGGGTACTGTTGGAATTTCAGTTGTGGCGTGTCACCAGCTTCATCTGCTGAGGTGTCAGATACGTGATTCGCCCGTATCAATGGATAAGAAGTTACGGATTGACAAGTTTTATAGGTTGATATTTTGACTTTTCACTACATTGAGCCCATGGGCCGTTTTGGGCTCACCAAAGACCAAGGCGGGAATTTCAGAAACTCTCTTTCTCAGGTGGCGGGAGCTTTACTTTCACGTGGCAAATCGTCGCCCTAGATTAGATCTCTCGAAATCAACGGGTTAAAATCGAAGCTACGGTCGTTTCAAACGTCTTTTGTGTTCGTTTTTATATACTAAAGGCTAAAGCAAAGCAAAACTCAGGAAACCCTTGATTCGTCGGATCTCTGACAAAATCAAGGATTTGTAGAGAGGCGTCAATGGCAAAAACTTCTAAGCGGGAAGTTTCTTCGGACGAGGCTTACTCGTCGGAGAAAGAGGAGCAAGTTAACGATCAAGCCAATGTAGAAGAAGATGATGAGGAGCTCGAGGCTGTAGATCGATCTGCAGATTCTGATGACGAAGATGTTGCCCCTGAAGAATCACCCCTCTCTGATGACGCCGAAGAGGTTGGTCACCGTTTCAGTTTCTTCCTCTTCGATTCATTCGTTTGTCCGCTGTGATTTCGGGGATTAGTGTGCTTGGAATTCGGAATATAATTTCTAAGTACGATTAGGGTTTCCTAGATTTCTCTGAGCGTGTAGTGAATGGTGTTTTTGAGTCTTGCAACTGATAGTTTTGACTATTGGACGTCTTATAAGTTCCGAGTTAATGGTTTTACCTTTTGTTTGTCTCGATTCTCTTGGTATGAAGGTTTTTGCTTACATATACTTACAAATGGTGCGTCGCCACTCATTATGAGAGCACAACTATTTGACTCGTGAGGATATTTGGTCACAATTTTTATGATTTGACTGTTACATGTAGGACGAAGAAGATGAAGAAATAGCTGAAATCAGCAAACGTGAGAAGGCCAGACTTAAAGAAATGCAGAAGACTAAGAAGCAGAAAATTCAGCAGATTTTAGACGCCCAAAATGCTTCAATAGATGCGGATATGGTAAGTTACTAAATAACTTAGCTGCTTGTCCTTTTGTATCCAGAGGTATTAAAAAAACTCAAATCGTTTCATTTTTAGAACAATAAAGGAAAGGGGAGATTGAAGTATCTTCTGCAGCAAACTGAGTTGTTTGCACATTTTGCTAAAGGTGACCCATCTCCGTCCCAGAAGAAGGGGAAAGGAAGGTGTGTTGAGTGCAACCGATCTCAAAAGAAATTTTGGTTATTCATTTGAAATTGCATGAAATATGACAATCACACAGTTCCCAGTGCTTAATTTATTGGGTTTAACATTGTCTTCAGGGGTCGTCATGCTTCCAAAATAACTGAAGAAGAGGAAGATGAAGAGTATTTGAAGGAAGAAGAGGGTGGTATAGCTGGATCTGGAAGCACACGATTGCTCACACAGCCCACTTGTAAGCACCTACATTTCGCTCCTTTTTATGTTGAAATGGTCACTGTTTGACAAGTCCTATTGCAACTCACTTATAATAGGATTTGACACCTTATGTCCACTTCTCTGATGCTTAGTGTTGTTTGACGTATTCCCCAGTTGTGACCTCACAATTTCTTGGCAGTACTGCATAAATTTTGTAGAATTTTATTTGATTACAAAATCTTTGTAATCTCGCAGGCATTCAAGGGAAATTAAGAGAATACCAATTAGCTGGTTTAAACTGGCTCATTCGGTTGTATGAGAATGGCATAAATGGAATTCTTGCAGATGAAATGGTAAATCACTACTTTTCCAAGCTTGAAATAAGACTTTCAGTTCTCTATGTTTCCTGATGTAATCTTTATCACTGTTGTTCTGTGGTCTAGGGTCTGGGGAAGACACTTCAAACTATTTCTTTGTTGGCTTATCTGCACGAGTACAGGGGAATCAGTGGCCCTCATATGGTAGTTTCTCCAAAATCAACCCTTGGTAACTGGATGAATGAAATTCGCCGGTTTTGCCCTGTCCTGCGTGCTGTGAAATTCCTTGGCAACCCCGAAGAAAGAGTAAGTCATAAAAGCTCTGTCAATTGAATGTTCCTGACAGGATTCTGAAACTCACATTAAATAATGTAGAGACATATTCGTGAAGAACTGCTAGTTGCGGGGAAGTTCGACATTTGTGTTACAAGCTTTGAGATGGCTATCAAAGAGAAGACAACATTACGCCGTTTTAGCTGGCGTTATATAATCATTGATGAAGCACATCGAATCAAGAATGAGAATTCACTCCTTTCAAAAACCATGAGACTTTTTAACACCAATTTTCGGCTTCTTATCACGGGAACCCCTCTTCAGGTGTCTGTTCAATGTTCTGATCTATAATTGCTTAGATCTTTTCCTTTTCTGTCAGATTGCTTTCTATTTTATATTGAATCTTTTCTTGCATGAGCCATTGACCCTATTTAAGCAATTTCTTTTGTATTCTCTGTATATGTTTCTTATAATCTTTCATACTTGGTAGATAATACTATTTTTCGTTTGATATTATCTCATATTCGTTTCTAATGCAGAATAATCTCCATGAATTGTGGGCTCTTCTCAATTTTCTTCTGCCTGAGGTGTTTAGTTCAGCAGAGACTTTTGACGAGTGGTTTCAAATTTCTGGTGAAAATGACCAGCAAGAAGTTGTTCAACAACTTCACAAGGTATGTACTTGTATTTATCAAGGTCATTCTTTAAGCTCTCATGCTAATCATTTACCTCTATGTTTTAGGTTCTCCGGCCATTTTTACTTCGGAGATTAAAATCGGATGTAGAGAAAGGCCTACCTCCAAAAAAGGAGACAATACTCAAAGTTGGCATGTCTCAGATGCAAAAACATTACTACAAGGCTTTACTGCAGAAGGATCTTGAAGTGATTAATGGTGGTGGAGAACGCAAACGCTTGTTGAACATAGCAATGCAATTGCGCAAATGCTGCAATCACCCTTATCTCTTCCAGGGTGCAGAGCCTGGTCCTCCCTATACCACAGGAGATCACCTTGTAACAAATGCAGGTATGATTGATATTCAAAGTAGATCCTTCAGATAGGCATGGCTAAATGAAATTATGTTCTTTTACATTTTCTTGTTTGTAGGTAAGATGGTTCTCTTAGATAAATTGCTGCCTAAGTTGAAGGATCGCGATTCAAGGGTTCTGATATTTTCTCAGGTAAACATTAATGCAAACTATAATGGTTGTTTTCTTTATTTCCCTTTTTCTGAGTGCTCTTCTTCTGTTGTATTTTCCTTATTATTCCAATGATTTAACAATATCAGATGACAAGGCTTTTGGATATTCTCGAGGATTATCTCATATATCGAGGATACCAGTACTGCCGCATTGATGGAAACACTGGTGGTGATGAACGAGATGCTTACATAGAAGCCTACAACAAGCCAGGAAGTGAGAAATTTGTTTTCTTGTTATCCACTAGAGCTGGAGGACTTGGTATCAATCTTGCTACTGCAGATGTTGTGATCCTTTATGACAGTGATTGGTAAGGCTCTTTTTGAATCCATTGTAATGTATGAGTGTTTTCTTTAGCCTAATAAGATGGGTGGATTCTGGCAGGAACCCTCAAGTTGACTTGCAAGCTCAAGACCGTGCACATAGGATTGGTCAAAAGAAAGAAGTTCAAGTATTCCGGTTCTGCACAGAGGTTACTCGTCTTGTACCTATGTCTATGAAGTAAGAATAACATTAAAAATTTAAATCTAATTCTGCATTGGTTTTATACAGAACGCTATTGAGGCGAAAGTCATTGAGAGAGCTTACAAGAAATTGGCACTTGATGCTCTGGTTATTCAGCAAGGGCGATTGGCAGAACAGAAAAGTAAGTGATTGTGTACTGAGGTTGTAAAATGCAATGGTCTGTCTCTCGATACTTATATCATTTCGTTCAGCTGTTAATAAGGATGAGTTACTTCAAATGGTGAGATATGGTGCTGAAATGGTGTTTAGTTCGAAAGATAGCACAATTACAGATGAGGATATTGACAGAATCATTGCCAAAGGAGAAGAGGCAACGGCTGAACTTGATGCCAAAATGAAGAAATTCACTGAAGATGCAATACAGTTTAAGATGGATGACAGTAAGCGTGTCATTTAACCCCTTTCCCTGTTTTTGATGGTAACTTCATTGTATGGGTAGTGGGATCTCCTAATAATCTATTTTTTGGTTTGTTGCAGGTGCTGACTTGTATGATTTTGATGATGACAGTAAGGTACTCTTGAATAATTTAATTGAATAATAATTTCTTATTTTTTACTGATTTCTTTTCTAATTTTCTTTGATAGGATGAGGACAAGTTGGATTTTAAAAAGATTGTGAGTGAGAACTGGAATGATCCACCTAAAAGAGAGAGAAAGCGCAAGTAAATGTTATTTCTATTTTTTCATTATGTAGTCTATGCTGTCTTCCGAAACAAAATCTAACTTCAACAATTTACTTTTATCTATCCACCCTTCAGCTACTCTGAAACTGAATACTTCAAGCAAACATTGCGACAAGGTGCTCCAGCTAAACCTAAAGAGCCTAGAATTCCACGCATGCCCCAATTGTGAGCACCTCAATTGTCTCTACTCTGCATTTTACATTTGCCGTATCTTGTTGATAGTATGTCCATCCTGCAGGCATGATTTTCAGTTCTTTAACAATCAGAGATTAACCGAGCTGTTTGAAAAAGAAGTTCGACACCTTATGGTGGGAATAAGTTATCAACTTCTTATGTAATTTATGCGATGTTTATCTCCGATTAGTTCTAAATAGGTACTTGTTTCACTTTGGTTTCAGCAAACACATCAGAAAACTCAGATAAAAGACACAATTGAAGTTGATGAACCTGAAGGTCTTTCTCAGTCTGTCCCTACATTATTTTGACTGAACTTGTTACTGATTAAGAAATATTTTCTCAGAAACTGGAGATCCCTTAACTGCTGAAGAAGTGGAAGAAAAAGAGCAATTGCTGGAAGAGGCAAGTAAAATCATTTTGACCTTTCTGTTGGTTGACATTTGCTTTGATGGTTTTTTTATTTATAGTCTAATGGAGTTGATATATTTTCAGGGGTTTTCAACATGGAGCAGAAGAGACTTCAATGCGTTCACTAGGGCATGTGAGAAGTATGGTAGGGAGGACATAAATAGTATTGCCTCTGAGATGGAAGGGAAAACAAAGGAAGAAGTTGAACGTTATGCTCAAGTTTTCAAAGAGCGGTACAAGGAGCTGAATGGTTAGTAAATTTAGATTGTTAACGAGTGCTTGTTTTTGACAAGAAAGTAAGCTTTGCCTCTCGTGCCTTGTAAATTTTGTAGATTACGATAGAATCATCAAGAATATTGAGAGGGGGGAAGCTAGAATCTCTAGGAAAGATGAAATCATGAAAGCGATTGGGAAGAAACTGGATCGTTACAGTAACCCATGGCTGGAACTGAAGATTCAGTATGGCCAGAACAAGGGGAAGCTATACAATGAAGACTGCGACCGTTTCATGGTCTGACATCTATTTTATTAGACTCTGTGGGTGGAGATTATACTGTTATCGTTCTAATATGACATTGACCCGAGGAAACTTGTGATTAACAGATATGCATGATCCATAAACTGGGATATGGAAACTGGGATGAGCTAAAAGCTGAGTTTCGGATATCCTCCTCTTTCAAGTTTGACTGGTTTGTAAAATCCCGTACTTCTCAGGAACTTGCTAGGAGATGTGATACACTGATCAGGTTGATTGAGAAAGAGAATCAAGAATATGATGAGAGGGAGAGGCAAGCTCGTAAAGAGAAGAAGCTTGCAAAGGTGATATTTTAAGTACACATTTTCAAACACATATTATAGGGTTGAGTTACTGTGTGGGATAAAATGTGGAATTGTTTCTCATGATATGTTCTATAAGTTGTTTCAGTCGCCATCAAAGCGAGCTTCAGGTAGGCAAGGAATTGAGAGTCCTTCATTTCTTATGAAGAAACGAAAGCAGCTGTCAATGGATGATTATCTGAGCTCGGTACTTTAAATAATTTCCAAAACATAGAAATGTTCATTAAAATGGTTGTTGTTATGTACTTATTACTATCTCTGATCCTAACTAAAAAAAAAACTTAATGTCTCTGGCCGCAGGGTAAGCGTAGGAAATAAGAAGACATATGTTGAATCCATTGTATCGGAGGATTTGTTAACAAGAGCTTTCTTTTCTTTTTTTTTGGGAAGGCCGATTTAGTATTTTAAGCTCAGCAAATTTTTCTTGTTCCTACGACGAGTATTTTTTTTCTTTTGAATTTTTTGCAGAAATCATATAACATATGATAGGCCTTGTTGGTAATTAAAGAATTCGTATTAGTTCTAGTGAATCTATTTGGTCGGATCTAATCAGAATCTATTGAAGTTGCTACAAAGTAGCAGGTTAGCTGATAAAAAGTATTCGAGGATAAGATTTTTCTCTTCTTTTTTTTCCTTTACTTTGACCGACAGATTTGAATGCATACAAGAGAGACATTAAATTAGTCGGAAAAATTATAAAAATCGACTCAAATTTTCCATCAAATATTACACAATATACAAACCATTCAAAAACGCATCAAAAACATCACTTGAATAAATAAATAAATATAAACTTTCTCTTCCCCACCTAATCGCCAATCTTTCCCTTCTACTTAAAGCTTTACTCAAACTCTTGCTTCCTTCATATATTCTTGAGCTTCAACCCAAGAGGGCCTCTCTATTGACTCAGACATCAAATCCGACAACTGACCTACCCAACGGAACAGATGTTCATATGACTTCCCAAGCCTCTCTCTCCCTTTGCCTTTTGGCCCAAAGATATTAGTTCTTTTTCAAACACAAAGCTCTTTCCTCTTTCCCATTTCAGTCATTTGTACTATCAAAGCTATCTTGCCTATTGGTAGCCTTCTTCCTGTCCCTCCAATTCTCACCCCACACTTTTGCTTCCGCCACAGCCCGCTCTCTATCTAAATGCCGGTTCCTCGGAGTACCTCTCCCAACACTCCCTGGACTTCCTCTCTGTGATTCTGTCCATTCCAAATCACTGAATCCCCATTTTCTCCCTGAACCTCCTCCTGCCTCACTCCCTCCATCTGATCCTGCTGTATTCATTTCCCTCACCATATCTCTTCTTCTGTAATCAGGAGAGTTCTTGTGAGT
>KE159438.1:63089-73398 GCA_000411055.1 Leavenworthia alabamica
CCACGCATTGGATACTGCCCTTGCAGTGATGGATCCGCCATCCTCGGGAACTTTCTTCGATCTTTAAACAACGGCCTAGCCTATGTAAGGAAACAAAGATTAACAAGAGAAAGAGAACCCCAACAAATCAAGCAAAACCGTTTCAGATCCAAAACATTGGTTATCACATCAGAGAGTAATGAGCATGGAGAAACATACCCATGCGACGAGGTTGTGCTCTCCGGGTGCTTGAGCATTATCAATAGCTTTTCGACCCGTAATGAGCTCAAGAAACACAACACCAAAGCTATAAACATCTGATTTCAATGTGAGTTGTCCAGTCATCGCATATTCGGGTGCACAATAACCATATGTGCCCATCACACGAGTTGACACATGTGTTTTATCCCCAACGGGACCTAACTTAGCTAATCCGAAATCAGATAACTTTGGATGATAGCCATCACCAAGAAGAATGTTGGATGATTTCAAATCTCTATAAATCACAGGTGGATTAGCTTTATCATGCAAATACTCCAGTCCCTTAGCTGCTCCTGCCGCGATTGTCATTCTCGTGTTCCAGTCTAGAGGCTCTTTATCTGGTGGAACATCTGAAAACCAAAACTCAAATCATTACATAGAACTATTACAAACTAACGTTTGTTTACCATAAACAGCTTTCGAAAGAACAGATTAAGAAAAGCTAAGTTATTTCTCAATATATCAAACAGGCTTACCGTGTAGATGATCCTCCAATGATCCTAGAGGCATATACTCGTACACAAGAAGACGTTGGTCNGAAAACCAAAACTCAAATCATTACATAGAACTATTACAAACTAACGTTTGTTTACCATAAACAGCTTTCGAAAGAACAGATTAAGAAAAGCTAAGTTATTTCTCAATATATCAAACAGGCTTACCGTGTAGATGATCCTCCAATGATCCTAGAGGCATATACTCGTACACAAGAAGACGTTGGTCCCCATCAGCGCAATAACCAATCAAATTCACAAGGTTGGGATGATGCAGAAGACTCAACATAAGAACTTCTACAAGAAACTCTCTGTTTCCTTGTAGACCGTTTCGATCTAGCTGCTTAACAGCTACAATCTGCAAAACATAAAATCCAATCCAGACAATTTGATCATGAGAGAAAATTAAAGGATGATTTTATTGATTGGTTGCAAGAACTTAACCTGTCCTGTGCTTTCAAGACGACCCTTGTAAACACGTCCGAAACCTCCTTCTCCAATAAGACATTCCGGTCTAAAGTTTTTAGTGGCGGCAGCTAACTCTCGGAAAGTAAAAGTCTGTGCAGCGATATGAGCAGTTGATCCTTCTTTTGGAGCAGTTAGCTCTTTCTTATATTCAGGACCTCCTCTAGACTTTGATTTATCTACAGAAAAAAAGGAAATGTTAGTACAACTAGAACCCTAAAACATTCAGATTCAACGAGAATGAGTTCCACATCCAAGTTTATGATTTATTGTTTGTTGTATAACATTGAGAAATCTCCTTAGGCATCTCCTAATTGCATTCAAATTTCAAAGTACATAGAGAACTAAACAAACTGGATCCTATGAACTGTAATTACCATTACACTAACAACTTGGCGCTAAATTGTCTCATAACTATAATCAAAACCTCTCAAAACACATCAAAACTATGTTTATAGAGTTTAGATTTTAGAAACACTAAAGTTGTGCAGTTGTGGTAGATGAATTAGATGAGAAACATCAACATTTCTTCCCAAAGGTACGAACTTTGTAAGTACCCAGAAGCTTAAATCAATCTAAGACACGAAGAAAACTCAACAGATCCCAAAGTATCAAACATCAAACCATTATAAGTTAAATGAAAATTTTCACCTAAGCTGATATGGTGAGACTGAGTAACAGAGCTATCTTTAGCTGAAATTTGTTTCTTCACCGAATCTTTGGAAGCATTCGAAGATCCAAAGCAAGGTAAACACCCACTCATCTCCGAAACTAATTCTTCGGAGAAATTGAACTTCAGAAGAAAAAAACAAGAAACCCTTCAGACAAAATCAATCAACTGAAGAATCCCAACATAAGGGCTCAACAACACATCTCAAGATTTTTGCTTTACTGTAACCTCAAATAGGAAACTAAAGACTAAAAAGCATCAGTCTTTTTTCAATGCATCTCTCTCTCTCTCTCTCTCTCTCGCTTGAGATCTTTGGATAGAGATCAAGACCAGTGGCAGATCAACAAATCCAGGAAACTTTTTTTTTTTATGTAAGAAGAGAAGGGAAGGTAAAGGAAAAATAGAAATATAAAATTTTATTTAAACGA
Organism: Leavenworthia alabamica; assembly: GCA_000411055.1. NCBI lineage: Eukaryota > Viridiplantae > Streptophyta > Magnoliopsida > Brassicales > Brassicaceae > Leavenworthia > Leavenworthia alabamica. Next base: position 65,387 of record KE159438.1, read on the forward strand.
TTTGACATTTAATAAGTCATTAAACCTAAAAAAAATTTCTTTAAGTTAAAGATTAAAATTATGGGAATCGTTATCCGTTTAAATGTTTGATTAACGTTCACATACAAGTTTAGCTGACCAGATGATATTAATTAACACAAAAATATCACAACTTGACATTTAACCACCATAAAATAGTTCCTATTGTTCAAACGTATTAGAACAATTTATATTCAAAGGTAGACATTATTATAGACATATATAAAAAATTAAATATGGATAATTTTGAATGTCCTCATGCTTTGATAACAATCGGACCAAGCCCACGCTTGTAATGTTCAAATATCATCTGAAGCAATAATAAATTTTTGAACCATTGACCGGGATTTATTGCCGAGCTGCGTCGTGTGCAGGGAATGATCTTGTGCTTCTCGGCACAATGTTTACTCCATGCTCCACCGTTAAGATAGAAAGACACGTGGATGTATAATAACTAAGAAGAGTTTATTAACAGACAACGCATATGAGCGTTGGGATAATTGCAGAAACATTAGGGACTTATTACGTGATCAAGATGACGTTTTTTTAAAAACTGGATGACCACCGTCGATTCTCTAATCATATTACACGTGGCATAAGTAAGTTCAGACAATGATTGTTGACCAAAAAAAAACTCACTTAACATGTGCTTAAATTTTACAAAGACATAACTCATCACTTTGTAATTTTCATTTGCGACAATGACATATACATTACCGTTGTTCTATATAGGTGTCGTTCTCCACGCGTATAGTTACATTGCACGTAACCAGGATTAATGGTATGAAGGGGTTCACTTAATTTAATTATTTTTCTCATCACGAAGGTGTAATATCAAACCACAAAAACTGATATGACATACAATACATTAGTAAAGAATTATGACTAGGTAAAATTTTATCAAATATGAATCTATTTTATATGCAAATTTGGTGTACAATGATATATACCTGAACTTATATCGATATACATGATATAATTATAATATATTATATATTATATATTATATATCTAATGAATTTGAAAAGAATAATAAAATGTTGGGAAACAAGTGACGTATATAGCCTTATGATCCCCGTCTAGGTTTGTTTCAAAGAACCGTGTGGTAGACATTGTCAAAACGCTGCCTAAAATTAGCGTTTCAAAACGCGGATCTATACCTAATTGTTGGGTCGTTCATTTTGTCGTTGTGCGGATTATTATACCTATGTATACCTATGCGCTGTGTTTTTTCTTTCTCAAAAGGCCCTATAAGAATCAAATCGTTTAGTTTCCATTTTACTTAAGAAGGCATGCATATAATTTTGGTAATCATGAGTTATATTATTCTAGTGAAGAAACTTTTAGGACTAACGTATTTGTTTCCCGTACTAGTATTTGGTGGTGATCTGATTACTTGAAGTGTAGAAAACAACATTTTGTCGCCGATTTTTAGTCGTTAGAATTTGTTGTCGGTAAATATTCGTTATTTGGTGATTATTTAGCGACTAAAATATGTTGTCACAATTTAGTCGCTGAATAAGTCTAAATTTAACGATTACTTAACGACTAAATTAGTCTTACGGTATGTGTAGATGACTATTTGGCGATTAATTAGTGACTATTTAGCGACTGATTAGTGACTCTATGCGAAATGAAAACATGAATTTGGTATGCTATTGTTTTGTTTTATTTTTGTATTGAAAATTGCCAAAAAGAGAAAACAAGACATATAAACAAGTCAAATACATAAATAGAAAACAATCCATACATAAACAATATGTCCAACAAATCCATACATAAACAACAATCCAACAAGTCCAAAACATAAACACAATTCAAACACATAGAGTAGTAAACAAGTCAAAGATAGATAAACAAGATCAAGTTCATACAACATAAAGAAAGTAACCTAAGGAGTAGATGGAGGTGCATTATGTTGGGTTGAAGCTGTGTGAGAGGCCATGAAGTCCAAGAAATTAGGATCTGTTTGTTGGTGATACTTTTCCACCAATAACAAGTGCTCCATTTGAGCTTCACGGCGTTCACTAATAGCCACATGCTCTTTGATTTGACGTTGAGCAATCTTTAATTACTCTTGCAAAGCCACAAATACTGGTGAATCTTCTGGTTGCTTGCGTTTGCCACTGAGAAGAGTATTCTTGAGGCTTTCAACTCCGTAAGGAGTTCCTCGTGAATCCTTTTTATTGGACTGAAAATTAAGAAGCAAACAATAAGTAAAGAAATATTATTGTAAATTGTATAAAATTTGTTTTACCTCAAGAAAGATGGATGTATATTCATCCATCGTGAGCTCCCGAGGACGTGAAGCTTCGTCCAAAACCGTAGAAATTTCTGCCTCTAGAGCAGCCTTCTTTGCTGCCATGTTCTTCTTATATTTTTCAGCCATTATCTCCGCCTTTCGATCAACAAATGTACCATCACTCTTTATATGTGTCTCAACAAAAACCTCACCAAGAATCACTAATCTTCCCATTTTTTCTTCCTGTAATGTTTCAAAATAAACAAGAAAAACATACAAATTAATTGTTATAAACACACAAGAAATAAATTTTCAAATTGACAAAGAAATAAAATACATATAAAATATACTTACCAGCTCTTGTTGGATTTGGATGTAGGGCTTCGGCCCCCTGATAAGTGTATGTGAAGACCAAGACCATCACAATCAGACTTACGAACAACATAATATATTTTATTCCTTTCTTCTGCTTCCTCAGTGTCTCAGTACACAGTCATTGTTTTCCATATAGTCTCGTTGATCCACACTGGTCGCTTTCTTTTTATCCTCGCTTTACTGACCATGTCTTTAATTCTGTATTGACAGACACCCTCAAAACGTTGTTGAACTGTCCCTGTTATCAAAGGATCCCATGTGTAGGTTTTCTACAAAACAAGGAGAAAAGAATGATATAGTAAAAACAACACAAGTAAAGGTATATTTGAAAGCTATAAGAAAGAAAGCTGTACCGCAAACTCGAGAAAGTATCTCTTTCATCTCTCACGAGACACACATGACCATGTGTAGTAGGGACCGTCAAATTTGTTACAATATATTCTAGTAATAGAATGAACCAGTTTATTTCTTTTGTTCCGAGTAAACCTGCAAACACAAAAGAATCAAATTCAATATAAGCATCTTATTTCGAATCTGATATAAAATCTAAACTAGTCATAAAATCTAAACCAGTTCTAAAATCTAAGCCAAGTTTATAGAGTTTAAATTCTAATTTCAATATAATTCTAATTTCTAGAGTTTAAATTAAAAACTCTTAAGTCATATTCAAAACTTACCAAGTAGTGTTTGGCATAGGTGTGGGAGAGAGTACGGTGGTGAAGCTATCCCTGCATGGCAGCAAAAGAAGAGCATTGAGAGCAGAGAGCATTTAATCATCAAGATCTGGAACCTCAGGTTCAGGTTCCTCGAAGTTGTTGCCTTGTGATGAAGGATGACTCTGAGCATGAGAGTTATGGCCTTCTATTGCAGCTCGGAGATTGTTTGGACTGCAGTCTGCGAAGGAGTGGATGTTTCTTGACGTTGTTGAGATGCAGTAGAGTGGAAAAGTTGTTGTGGCGGTGGATAATCAGAGATATGTGGAGCTGAAGCCGACTGTTGACCAAACACAAGTATTTGGCCTTGGGAAGACTGTCGAAGGAGCTGCCGCATGGGGAGTGAAGTTGTATTGTGACGGTAGAGGGCTGGCTCTTCTCGATGGAGTATTGGAGGCGCATGCAGCTCTTTGAGAGACATTTGGAATGATGAATCTCTTCTGGTTGCGTCCCCTTTTTGCTGGAGGCATATCTAATAGACAGAAAATTGAGTTAGAATAAGAAACTAAATCGTTTAACAATTCAAAGAATAACAACTCATAGACACTGAATCAAATATTAACATTTTTGCACTATAAATCAAATATGAACTTTTTTGCAGAATAAAAAGAGACTGAATCATGTAACATTTCAAATAATAAAATATTTGAAAATTTTGAAACCAAATTCATGTAACAAGTCAAAGAGACTGAATCATATGAACGTTTTTGCAGTATCTCAAACATTTAAATTCATCTCTGAAACTAGTATCTGAAACCAATTTATGTGAAACGTTTAAATTCATATGATCATCCCATTTCTGAAAAAATCTAATGTTTAAACTATGCTTATAATAAATTAAAACGTTTAAACTATGCTTATTGTATTAAAACCAAAAAAATAACCTAAAAATCAAAGCAATGTTCAATATTGAAGACCAAAACAAGAACCAATCATTAACTTATCACAGTGACATTACGCTTATTATACTATGTTCAATATTAAGTTATGTTCATATTAGACTAAAAATCTAATCTAACTATGTTCAAAACTAAGCTAATTATATCTAACTTTGTTCAATACTAAACCAAAACAAATATAGTAGTAGTAAGCTAAGTTTTTATTAGATTAAACAATACATAATCTAACTCAACTAAAAACCGAAACCCTTGACCAAATCTAGTAAAAACTGAATCAAATATAAAATATCAATGTGTCAAAAACTGAATCAGCTGCTTAATCAAATCAAGCGGCAATCAAATAATAACTGAATCAAAAATTAATATATGAACTATTTAGATATGGAAATCTAACCAAAAGCTAACAGATCTAACCAAACAATCTAACAAATCTAATGGTAAGTCCACCAAAAAATCTATCAAATTTAACAGATCTAACATTTTGAGCTAACCTTATTAGAGAGTAGAAGCGGACTGAAGATATCTCGGTGCCGAGATCTGAGGAGATGGGAGAGTAGTGACGGATTGAACTGATGGAGACGAGAGAGACCTCGTGGTGGCGAGATCTCACGGCGAAGAGGGAGGATCGTCGGAGAAGAAGGAGGATGGCGGACACAGCGGAGAGAGCTTCCGCGAGAGAGAAACAAAAGTTTTTTTTTTGGCTGCTGCNAAGAGGGAGGATCGTCGGAGAAGAGGGAGGATGGCTGATGGAGAGGAGACTCACAGCAGAGAGAGCTTCCGCGAGAGAGAAACAATTTTTTTTTTTGGGCTGCTGCGTTTTTTGTTTTATCTTTGATTAGGTTTAAAATTAGGTCATAGTCGCTTATTAGTCGCTTAATGGCGATTACATTAAAAATGTCATAGAATAGTCGCAAAATTAGTGACTATGATGCGACTAACAAAATAATAATGACTTATAATCGCTAAATGGCGACCAGTTGACTGACAACAATAATTTGTCGTAATTTAACTACTAGATAACGGCTAATAATATTTAGTCGCATATATATCTCTTTTGAATCGTTTAATAGTTTTTTTTTTTGGCGACTATATTAATAATCGCGGATTGTAGTCGCCAAAACCATATTTTGTTGTAGTGAACTGTTTAGAGTAATGAGTTTGTGTTCTCTTGTGTTTAGATAAGAGTTTAGTCTTCTAGTGAACTGGTAATTCAATAAAGTCGAGTACTCGGTCGTCAATCTTCTATCTCTTATTTTGCAGTCTACAATTTTCAGAAAAAGGAAAAAAAAAAATTCTTTTTCTTTGCTCTAATGTGATTGCATACCAATCACAAGTGATCGATAGACATTTTATTATCATCAATAATTTAGTTACGTATTGATTTTTATATAGATTTATATTGCCCTTTGGGATAACTATAGAGCCAACAATATGTTTATCGATATTTTAGGTGCAAATGAATTGTAACATTTTTAAAAAAAATGGGGAGTTCAAATTTTTTTTTTAAAATTTGGAATTTTTAATAGAATTTTGCTTTGAAAATCAGAATTTTAGTTCGAAACAATAAATAAAATAAGGAATATGATTCGTAATCATCTGTGGCTTTGTGGCCTGTGGGTACAAAGCATTTTGTTAGATGACGCCACGCAATAATATAGATAGATTATAGATAAATACACGAATACAAGAATATTTGTAAAAGTAAGTTTATTGTGAAATAGAGTTTGTTTAGCATCTATCTTATAATTAGACAAATATGTTCAATTTGTGTTGCAAACACATGGCCTACGGAAAATAGTAAAATGTGATGCGACGATCCGTCCTCGCTATCTTTATTCGACATTGGTTGTTACTTGTCACCACATTTTAAAACGGCGAATTACTGAAAATGCCATTATAGTGTTCATATTAATTTATCTTATATGTTTTTGTAAAGAAAGAACAAAACATGGTGGGGTCATGCATGCATGAAGCCGAATTTGGCCATTGATCGTCTAGCAGGCCAAACTTTGAGGTTATAGAGTCGTCGTATATGCAACCATCATCGAATCTATAATAATTTCGTATTCTAACATATACTATATATATACTTTATACATGTTACGTAAGCAAGTCGTGTTTTCATGTGCTTGTATCCATCAACACATCCACTGGCGGAGCCATAACTTTTAGTTAGAGGTGTCATAGTTTTTTGTTTTAAATATATAAATTTATGAAATTTTTTTTATATATAAATAATTATCTTAAAAATTAATTTTGTTTTCACTCTTGATGTTACAAACTAAAATAATAATGGTGCATTAAGGGAAATACATCTATGTTTTTATTAACAAAGTTTTTATAAATTGATAAAACTTAATTATTAAAATAATATAAACTAATATAAATTTTTTTAAAATTTTTTTATCTTGATAGTAGAAATTAAAGTTGAATTTTAGATTAATAAAAATAAGAAGAAAACAATATAAAGAAGGGAAAAAATGAAAAAGGCAATTGAGAGAAATAAAATAAAATATTATGGATATTAATTAGGGTTGTTAAATTAGTTAATTTTGATTAAAATAAAAGTAAAATTAGTGGCATATTATTTAAAAATGAATTAGACTGAAAAAAGATTACTAGTTTGTTATAATTAAGTGTTTTTGTACAAATATTTTTAGATATGTAAAAATAAATTTAAAAAAATAAAAATTATGGGTGTCAATTTGACATCCTTTGCTATGTACCTCTGCCCCTAAACACATCACAACCAATTATTCCATGGAACTATAAAAAGGCAAAAGTATTTTAAGTTTTAAGTTAAATAATAAATCCTAGAAAATAATGGATAAAAACCGGGATAAGATTTGATTGATCAATTTTCTTTATTTATATATTTGTTAAAATGCGTTTGATCTACTATTAGTTTAATTATTAATTAGGTTGTTTTAAGAACATACAAACTTTATTTCTTCATTTACTATTTAATTTGCCACCATAATCATTTGCTTAAATAACTCACAATACCTAATTCGCCCATGGTTAAAACTTATTAGCACGAACTTTTGAATGATAATTTCGCTTGTACAAAACTGTCTTCTGGATCAACTATGGACAAATGGTCTCTCCCATTAATTAGGCTTGTCCCTCTTTGTACAGAAGCTTCTGCTATTAGCTAGCAAATATCGGATCAACACGCACCTCGTAATGATGAAGCAACTGCATATTTGTATGAGTAACAAACTCGTACTTAAACCTTTTGTATACAATAGAATAACTATACTGTATCACAGCTTTTGCAGTAATAGGAACCCTATTCGAAACAGATTAGCTATTTGGAAAATTGAAAATCATTGCAGACCAGTATCTTTAAATTGATATTGGTCTTATTGTTTCTGCAATGCTGTCTCATGCACATCTCAAAGATCATAGGCACAATGTAAAGACTATTTTCCATAAATGTGGCCGAAGTATTAACGGTCTGACTATTAAGGTTTAAATTCGATGAACGCTTTATGGTTTCGGTATAGAATAGGATACGGTGATGGACCGAATTAAAGAAAAGATACCGAAATGGGTTTGATGTCAACCCTCTTACTCCCCCTATTACAGACTATGATTCTAATATTCATATACATTTATATATTATAGTTTTAATGATATAAATGTATATGTATAAGGTATGTGATTAAATAAATAAAAGGGTGTGATGAAAGGAAACCAATCACACACACCCCTCCTGCACACTTTGTTATGGTGTATAAAAAGAAGAGAGGAGATTCACAT
>KE159440.1:0-19654 GCA_000411055.1 Leavenworthia alabamica
CGGAAATTGTCTTTTCCGACGGATTACCGACGGATATAGCCGTCGGAAAACACATGTTTTCTTGTAGTGTGATTATGGAATCATACAATAAATTTCAACGAGACACTAACACAAAGCTGATTTGAGTTGTGTAGTAAAATGACATACGGGAGATTCCACAGCTCAAGTGTTATTTATTTTTTATTTTTCCTGTATAAGTTTTTTTTTAATAGTCGTAAAGGAGACACAGAAAAAAGTTGTAGCATAAGCATCTAACATAGTTACGGAAAGATTCCAAATCTCTTGATAATATATGATTCTCTTCCTAGTTTTTCATTTTTTATATTAGTTTCTCTGTATGAAAAGCATTAAAAACATATGTATTTAGTGGACTAAGTGAAAATGGAATATGTAGTATGCTTCTTTATAAAAAAAAAAAAAAAAAAAAATTATACGGCAAAGAGGCAAACACAAAGTAAATAGTTACTTCATGTCAAGTCAAATATTAACATAACAATAATATTAAAAAAATGATCTCCAGCTGATATGTCTCTCATTTCAACATTTATTCATGTCAAGTCATTAGATTCCTCCATTTGCATTGCATAAGTTGATTCTTTAGAGCATATTTGCATTCATTTCATGTTTAATAGATGTTGTGATTAAATGCATCAAGAAGTGAATCTATTGTAGGTAAAATAGGAATGATCAAAGTGAAATTGATAAAAGTTTTTGAAATAATTCAGAATTCTTCGGTTAAAATTGATTTAAAAATATAAAAAAATATTAATTTAACCTAATATAATTTATCATGTTGAAGACACACTTAAGGTTGTCATGACTATTTTTTTCTCAAAAAATGGTTATTACAAACTAAAAAAATTAATTGAATAAATTAACATAATCCCATTTTTAAAATGTAACATTATTTTTCCTTAAGGTGTTTTTTTTTTCATTTTACATATATTTTTCATTTACTTACATAGTTAACTTAGTATCTTTATAAAAATTATACTCTAGTCAATTATTTTGATAAAAAATATAGTAAAATAAAATAATCAATATAACTTCATAGAGAAAAAAGGTGTTTCCTTTATAAATCTCTACGATAATACGAAATAGTATTTTTTTCTCTCAATATCAACCGACGACAACGAAGATAACGCGAAAGTGGGACCCGTTAAAGCTGACGTGGCCTTTAAGTTAATAAGTCATAACGCGAAAGGTGGGACCCATGAAAACTGACGTGGCATTTAAGTGATTTAATAAGTCGACGCTAGGGCTGGCCAAAATATTCGTTAGATTCGGTTCGATTCGCTATTTGAATCGATTTGAATCGAAAAATCCGAATATTCGTATTTTTTCGAAGCAAATCAAATAGCAAAATTTAGTATTCGTAAAAAAGGAATCAAATATCAAATATCACTTTTGGGAGGACCGAATATTCGCTTCGATTCGGATATTTATCATATATATAATTATATATAAATATATTAAAATATATAGTAATAAATATATATGTATAAACAAAAAATTTAATGATTATGGTCATTTATTTCNAATATTAACTATTCGGTAGAAACGAATCGAATCACGAATAGTAGAAAATCTCCGAATATTCGCTTCGTGCCCAGGCCTAGTCGACGCCTTAACTCGAATCACTCAATAAAGTAACCTTGACATTTCACAATAAACAAAAGGCAATTATTTCAACGACTCTTATTAACTTCTTTACTTGAAAAAATATCTTCATCTTCTTCATCTCTCACTCGATCATGTCCACCATTCGTATTGAGCCTCTTCTTCACCATTCTCATCTTCTTCATAACCCTAGAATCTATCGTCAAAGTGGAGGTTTCTTACCATGCTCTTTAAATCTTCGTTCTCATTTCACTTATAATAAACTATACTCAATTGGAAGAAGCAGCGTTGGGTCTAGATTGAGTTTAGGTTTTCGTAGCTTGAAGCATAGAAGGTCTATGGAGATTCGTGCTAGCTCTTCCGATACTGCTTTTGTCGAAGTATCTCAATCGGATGATGTGGTTTTCAAAGAGAAATTTCCTGTTCAGCGAATCGATAAGGTTTTTTTATCAGTCCAAGGATTCAACTCACATTTTACTGTTTTATTGTAATGCTTTAGAATTAGAGATCAGGAATTTTGAATGAGATTGTTGCTGTAGATGAAAATTAATCACGTAATTTGATTGGATAGTGTTCTTATACTGTTGTTAGTTGAGTCTATTCATTGATTTGTGGAATCGAGATTAAGATCATAGGTTTTAGTTTTAGCTGAATTTTGATGAGTTTGATTTCGATGTTGGAATTTTGAACTTCATAATTTGAATGAATATAGTATTCCTGCTATTGCTATAGTTCGGCTGATTCGAGTTCATTGATTTATGGATTCATAGGTTTTGGTTTGTGATGTGTGTGTTTTGATGAATGTTAATGAGTTTTTTTCGATGTGGAATGGTTTAGGCGGAAGGAAAGATATATGTTAGATTGAAACAAGTGAAGGAGAATAATTGGCAGATGAGTGTTGGATGTAGTCTTCCTGGAAAATGGATTATGCATTGGGGAGTTTCATATGTGGGTGATTCTGGCAGGTCCTTTCATTTTTTTTAAATTTCCTTTGTTCCTTTATACAATTTTATTTGGTTTCTAGGAAGTTTTTATTCTCCTGATGTTCACTACCTTTTAAATTTGACAGTGAATGGGATCAACCTCCGGAAGATATGAGACCACCGGGTTCAATTGCCATCAAGGTAATACTTAGTGTTTTCTCTTTTGGTTATTGTTACTTTGGATTCTTGTAACTGTTGTTTTTTATGTTGGATTAGGATTATGCTATAGAGACACCTTTGAAGAAGTTATCTGAAGGAGATTCATTTTATGAAGTTACTATTAATTTGAATTTGGAAAGCTCAGTAGCAGCTCTCAATTTTGTTTTGAAGGTTCTGCTGCTCAACTCTTTGGTTGATTATTCTTTTGCGAATAGATGTGCATTTTTAATTTGGGAGTGTTGTTTTCCAGGACGAAGAAACTGGGGCATGGTATCAGCACAAAGGAAGAGATTTTAAGGTTCCTCTTCTGGCTGATGTTCCTAATAATGGAAATTTGATTGGACCAAAGAAAGGCTTCGGTAAATGGCCAGGTTTTTTTAATATCTTTCGATGTGGACTAGTTAATAGGCTAGATATCTACAGTTATTGTACGAACTACATGTTTTTTCATTTTTAACTTAGGCATTCGTTCACCATTTTATGTATACTATTCACTCATTCTTTTTCAACTACGTGTAATTAGAGCTTAAGTAGTCAAGTAATTCAATAAGAAGTTAGTATTGCAACAGGTCTTCCTTGGAACTTCAAATCTGACTGGGACTTACTTTCCCTTGGATCTCTAGGTGCCCTTGGGAAGCTTTCAAATATCCTTCTCAAATCTGAGGAGGCCAGTGCAGAAGTTGTAGAAAAGAGCAAGAGCTCATCTGATTCTTCAAAAGAAAGAAAAGGTCTTGAAGAGTTTTACGAGGAGATCCCAGTTAGTAAACATGTTGCTGGCGATAACTCAGTCAGTGTTACTGCAAGAAAATGCCCTGAAACATCTAAGACCATTGTAATGATTGAAACTGATTTACTGGGTGATGTTACTGTGCACTGGGGAGTTTGCAAAAATGGCAGTAAAAAATGGGAAATTCCAGCTGAACCTTACCCTGAAGAAACAATTTTGTTTAAGAAAAGGGCATTACGCACTCGTTTACAGGTATGCATAGAAGTCTATTCCTTGGTGAGATTCAAATGGTTGTATTTGAAAATCTGGCAATAATCACTTGTGTTGTGTTCTCTAGTTTAAGTCTGTGAGATTTAAAAGTAGTTATTGGTTATCACTTGGCTATGTTGACTGCAGTCTAAGCATTTTTTCTGGTTGTGCAAGCTTAGACTTTAACTTAGCATTAAGGTATTTAGCAACTCAATGACAATACATTTGGGCCTTCGTTTTTATGCACATTGGTAGACATTTTCTGTGGATTGCATACTTTTACCAAGGGTTAATGCCATTACTATGTCTTTGCTGCTGCTTTCCAGATATTTTTGTGGGTACCTAGAGGTCATTTTCACATTTTTAAGAAAGAATCTAAATATTTTTCTTATCCTTCTTGTTTCTACCAGTGACATTACCTAAATGTTTGTGCATATGAACATTTTGTAGCAAAAAGATGACGGAAGTGGATCTTTTGGATCATTCTCTCTGGATGGAAAGCTTGAAGGACTATGTTTTGTTCTTAAGTTAAATGAAAATACTTGGCTAAATAATAAAGGCCAAGACTTCTATGTCCCTTTCTCTACTTCAAGTAGCTTGCCCGTTGAAACTAAAAGTGCTCAAGTGAGTGGAAACACACCAGAAGCAAAACAAGAAGTTATCGATAGTGCAGTTACTGATGAAATCATCACTGAGATAAGGAACTTGGCAATTGACATTTCCTCCCATAAGAATCAGAAGAAAAAAGTAAAAGGAATGCAAGAAAACATTCTCCAAGAAATTGAGAAACTTGCAGCGGAGGCATATAGCATATTTAGAAGCACAACTCCAACTTTTTCTGAGGCAAATGTTTTAGAAGCAGAAGCTGAAAAACCTGAAATGAAAATCTCCTCCGGAACTGGCTCAGGATTTGAGATATTATGCCAGGGATTCAACTGGGAATCCCATAAATCTGGGAAATGGTACATGGAACTTAAAGAAAAAGCTGATGAATTAGCTTCACTTGGATTCACTGTTCTGTGGTTACCTCCTCCAACAGAATCTGTGTCACCTGAAGGATACATGCCTAAAGACCTGTATAACTTAAATTCCAGGTAAGCACTGCAACTTTTACCAGATTGTCTATTGTTGCCTTAGTTGCTCAAAAGTTTAAAGCTAAAACTTCGTCATGAATCTGGATTGTTCAATCTTCTTGAATGCTGTTGTAGTTGTCTTACATGCATGATCAGCCAGGAGTGAATATCAAATGATGCTGTGCTAGTGTATATCAAATGAGAAAATAACATGTATCTGAAATAGATGTTTCCTCGTTTTTGTTGTAAACTTTCAGATATGGAACTATTGATCAGCTAAAAGATACAGTAAGGAGATTTCATGAGGTTGGGATCAAAGTACTGGGAGATGCTGTCTTGAATCACCGATGTGCACACTTCAAGAATCAAAATGGTGTATGGAATTTATTCGGAGGACGTCTGAACTGGGACGATAGGGCAGTAGTTGCAGATGACCCTCATTTTCAGGTACACTTTTACTTTCTTCGGATTTAAAATGAATAAAACTTTGTTCTTATAACTATAAAACAAAAACAAAGAGGCAACGTTTATTGTAAATGTATTGTTAATTCGGGCTAATGGTGCTTATGATCTCTATTAATTCATTGATTCAGGGTAGAGGAAACAAGAGCAGTGGAGATAATTTCCATGCTGCTCCAAACATAGATCACTCACAAGATTTTGTTAGGAAGGATATCAAAGAATGGCTATGTTGGATGAGGTTAGTTTTCCCTTTTGAATCTTCTGCTGTTTGGTTTGATTTTTTTATTTTATTCGATATTTCGAGTCACCTGCAGAGAAGAAGTTGGATATGATGGATGGAGACTTGATTTTGTAAGAGGGTTTTGGGGAGGTTATGTAAAAGACTATATGGATGCTAGCAAACCTTACTTTGCAGTTGGTGAATATTGGGATTCCTTAAGTTACACATATGGAGAAATGGACTATAATCAAGACGCACATCGTCAAAGAATTGTTGATTGGATTAATGCAACTAGTGGAGCTGCTGGTGCATTTGATGTCACAACGAAAGGAATACTTCATACGGTACTTTTAATAATATATATAACACTCTTGTTCTTGTATATCATTGCGTTGAAGCTAAATGAACCTCTTGTGTATAGGCACTTCAAAAATGTGAATATTGGAGACTCTCAGATCCAAAAGGGAAACCTCCTGGTGTAGTTGGATGGTGGCCGTCTCGTGCTGTAACATTTATTGAGAATCATGACACTGGCTCAACTCAGGTTTCTGTTTCTCAATTCTCACCATTTATTACTAGGCCCCTGCAAAAAAACACCGAACCGAGCCTAACCAAACCAGGAAAAAGGAACCGAACCGAACTAAAATTTTTTCTTAAACCGATAAGTAGAAGTTTATTTCTAAGTACCGAGCCAAAAAACCCAAATAAACCAAAAATTTTCTTTAATATATATTTTTAGATTTTTATTTTATTTTTCTGTTTAAATAACTTTGTATGTGTTTATTTATTTATTTTTTATCCTAAACCGAATCTAACAAACCAAAATAACCTAAAATAAACAAAAAAACTGAGATAAACCGTTATTTTTATCATGAAACAGAACTGAACTTAAAAAACTAAAAGCGATCGGAATTTTTTATACCCAAAACCGAACCGAACTACAAATTTTAAACCGATCGAAACTTTAAAAAAAAGGAAATATCGAAATACCAGAATTTCCGATCCCGACCGAATGTCCAGGCCTATAAATAATTACCACAAAGTTTCTATTTAAAACGTTCTTTAACTTTTTTGACTCAGGGTCATTGGAGATTTCCAGGAGGGAAAGAAATGCAAGGATATGCTTATATCTTAACTCATCCAGGAACACCAGCAGTTTTCTATGACCATATCTTCTCAGATTACCGATCTGAGATCGCTTCGCTTCTTTCTCTAAGGAACAAAATGAAAATTCACTGTCGGAGTGAGGTAAAAACTAGTTTCAAGAACTCAACGAAATCTTCGATAGATCTCTTAAACTTAGACTGCTTTGTTTTTATTGGGAATTATAAAAGGTGAAAATAGATAAGGTGGAGAGAGATGTGTATGCAGCTATAATAGATGAAAAGGTTGCAATGAAGATTGGACCAGGGCATTATGAACCACCAAGCGGATCTAAAAACTGGTCTATGGCTGTTGAAGGTAGAGATTATAAGGTGTGGGAAACATCTTAAGTTGCAGGTAAATTTTATGTATATTACATTAAAAATGTTTTGAGGATTAATAGTATATATATAAATAACAAGCTTATGAGATCTCTTTCCTTTGGTCATGTATCTTGAGTTACTACTGGGTGATACAACGGTTGTGTTGTGAAGCCATTAACTTCTCCGTAGCTTATAGTATAAAATAAATCATTTACAGTTAGATTGGTTTTGAACCATTTGTGTTATTTGAATTAGTATGTTCGAAGTGGGCTCAGGCCCATATTAACAGCTACGAATACGATATCCTTATATCACTCTTAAAATTCCGGCCCATCTGATCCGAGTCAGAGGCTCTTGATATAAAATGAATTAAATTTTGGAAGCAATGTAGTAAATTTATTATATAAATAAATAAAGAGTAATTCCTTCTAATACCATCATTTATTTTTTTTTGGACAAAAATTACATTATTATTTTTAATTAGACATAAATACCATTTTTTTTTTAAATTATAATGTTAGGGTTTAGTTTTTTATTGTTTGGGTTGAGTATTTAGTGGTTAGGTTTAGGGTTTAATGTTTGAATTTTACGTAATTTCTCAAAAATATAATCTAATTTTTAATTTAATTAAATTATTAAATGGTAATTTTGTCTTAAATTAATTTTAATGATATTTTTGGAAATCAAGCTTAAATTAGTGGTATTTAAGAGAATTGCCCCATAAATAAATTGTATATATATATATACACATTTATTTATATATATAAGCTAACTATTTGACACTCTTTGATCCCAACCAGCAAATCAAGCCGGATTGATAGTTCAAAACTCAAGTAGGTCCCACATTCCCACTTGAGTTTTTGTATTATAATATATAATATATGTGTACAAAAAATTCCATAATTCGATCGTTGACAATGAAATAAAATATTAAAAAAAGTTTATATAATATATATGTGTGTGTGTGACAACGTGAAAAATGGCAACGAAAGATCGATTGCTAACACACTTAAACAAAGTCCAAAACATCGAACAACTATCCTTCATGTCATGGCATCCCATCTCTCCTTTATCTTTTATCACTATATTTTATTTTCATTAATATAACATTAAATAAAAATATATCATATTTTTTGGTTAGATAAAATATATCATCTTGCTCATAGGTTAAATATAAAAAGCTTTTTCGTTTTTAATAATAAAGTTCATAGTCACTTCATATATCCAAATATAATATTCAGTTGCATAAATACATCTCTTTCTTTGTTTAAGAGAATAAGATACGTGACTGTTCCACCGTATATAACACATAAAACAACTTATTCTAGATGGTTAAGCCTTTTGTAATAATATATTAAAATCTAAGTTAATTAATTAATTAGTGCCATAGTATTTATTGTCATACTATTTATTGAAGTTGATTTTCATTGGACGCTCAGGTAAGTCATTATACTGTCATCTGAATAGTTTAGACTAGTAAGTTTGTACGTAACATGTCAGAGATATTTTGCTTCAGTTTGAGCCTTCATGATTATATAAGAAAACGTTGTGAAAATATATAAACACCAAAGATGATTGTACGAACAAGTGTTGTGTTGTGTCGATATAAATTAGGTTTCTGAACGTACTTGATGGATTTGACACCTGAATTGTGTCCACACACAACTCTTCTCTATATGAACTCTTCATCATCTTGAAAAATTTACAGAAATTCACCCGAATATTTCGATTCAATATCTTGATTCGAGATCCGATTTTCGGATTTGAATTATGTATTGAAAATTTTCATGGATTTAGATCTTAAAAAAAAAAACAGATATCCGAATCTACCTAGTTTAGTTTATTATCGTTTAAACAATTTTTTGAAATTCTTAGACAACTTTTTATTGTTCTGGAAATTACATTACTAAGTTTATATGTACATAATATTTTAAGTAAAAAAATAATTAGTTAACCAAACTATTGTAAAATTTTCAATGTAATCTAAATTTAGGTATCAAATAACATTTATACCGATAGATAGCAAAATAACACAATTCAATGATATATGATTTATCGTATATAAAAAACATAGACCCACAAGGAAGTCTCCTAGTGGTACAATTAATGAGTAGATTGAGTGAAAAAATATGAGAGTGAGTAAAAAATATAAGTTTATTAGTTGAAGCATCTAATATTACAAAGGGTCCATTCACTCAAGAAGCAAAGCAAACTAAAAACGTTAGCTAACAAAAACTTGTACTTATAGAAAAGTAAGTTGTAAGTGGGTGATTTTGGTTTAGTTATTTTGAGTGATTTTAGTTATTTTGAGTCGGATCGGAATTGCTCTTATAAATAGCAATTAAGAGTTTGAATGGTTTAAACGTAGTGGATACGGGTAAGATTGCAAAAATTTGTGGAAACGGATGATTACGATTTTAAGTGTTATAAAGTGGTTTGAATGACTAATTTAACAATTAAAAAACATGAATGTTTGCAGAAAATTTATGACCGATTAATCTGCGGATGAAATTTGTGACTAGTTGATCAACGGATAAAACTTTTTGCTTGGACATCATTGCAACCAACATTGGTCTTAGACTCTCTTCACATCTTTAAGTCTTAATGTCAACTTTTATTTACAACATTTCTTGTCACTTTCTTCTGTCACTAGCATCTAAGTTCCCAACAAGCTATATGTCTTACATCATTTTTGCAGTTACAAAACTTAAATTTAATTTTATTTCCTTTATAATGAATGGTTCAAGTTTTTTAAAATATCTATAGTCAGTAAAATTTTAAAATTATTACCAAAAGAAACACATGTTTTTTTTAGAAATTTTGAAAAGTATAAAAAAGTTGGCCATTTGATTGTGGAAGAGGTAAAGGAGTTAAAAAGGAGAGTGACAACTTTCCAACCCCAACCTTGTTTGTTTGCTTTCTTCCAACTCTCTTTGTCAGTTTCCTTTATCTCCCTTGGAATATGTGTGTGTTTATGTCTCTAGCTGCTTAATATTACGCTTAATATTACGTTGGTTAGCTATTATCCGAATCCATCTAGATATTTAGATATTAAAATAACGAATGTGACAGAAACAGATACAAATCTTGAGAATAAAATTTATAGAAACAGATATCTACATCCAAAATAATAATAATAAATTATTAATTTTTTTGTTAGATACTTAGATCTGACCATATATCCGAAATCAGATATCCAGATTATCTTTCTTTTAAAAAAAATGGATATCCAAAAATTCGGCAGATTTAGATTTAGATTTTGTTTTAAAAATTTTCACGTATTTAGATCCATTATAGAAATACAATCTTTTACTCTAATCGCGTTTATTATATGTCATAAAGAACTCCAAATATGACTCTTTTATATGAAATTGTGTTGATAAAAATAAGAATTGTGATGGAAATGAGTATAGCTACATTTCAGAAATTTATTCTACAACCTAAACATTTTTGGAATAATATATTATAATTATTTTTTAGGACTTTATCTAATAACATGCTATTTTATACAATAATTTTTATTGATAAATTTTTATACCTATTATTGCCTAACTGTAATTTGCTGTTATATATGTTAGTTTTTTTCAATAAACTTAGTATTGATAACTGCAGGCTGCAGGAAAGAAAAAAGGGTTATGAAATTGATGGTAGGTACGTATTTTGTAAGGGCTCGTGATTACAGAACTCCTTTAGATTTTGTCCCATCATTTTTTGGTATTTTAATTTTTAACCCACTCGACCAAATCATGACATGTTCTGAATTAATTTCATGGATTTTAAACAAATATAAAAATTTGTTTTCCATGTAAAAATGTCATTTTCATTGTGTATTCTATTTATTTTTTTTGCCACTTCTGAATATGACGACTACGACCACATGGTGTCAGTACCCACGACTAAACAATATAATATAATATACATATAGGTTTATTATTTTGTTTATAACATTATTTTCGCCATAATGATTTGTTTATACAATAAAAATGACTATTACTTCTTTCTTTCATTATATTAGATGTTTACAGTTTTTCTTTTATGTTTGAAAATATTATATTTTTATATTTTAAGTTATAGCTTATAACATTGATTTTACAGAATATTGTGTGATCAATAGTAATTTATAATTATTTTATAATATGTCAAGCTACACAAATAATTTTTTTTTAAATGTGTTTGTAAAAAAAATTATTATCTTTGTGTCTAATATATTGTTGTTTAAAATTTTGCACACATATTAATAATTTATTATTTTATTTTTCTCTTTTTTCTCGATTTTCTTTAATTTTTCTTTTTTATTGGTTATTTTTCTCAATTTTTCATAAATATATTAATAAATTAATTTTAAAATAAAAAATAAATAAATAACATATCTAAAATCAATAATTTTTTTTTAAATACTCATTTTCTACATTCCATAACGCAAAAAAAAAACTCGGTGATGTTATAGGTTGCAGATTTCAAATTAAGCTAATGATAGATTCCAATTTTTGAAAACATGCATAGGTTCTTCTCATCAAAAATCAAAATACAAAAATTATATATTAAAAAAAAAGAAAAAAAAAAACACATAGAACCAGTTTCAGTTATACTGTTGCTGATCAAGCCATGGCCAAAAACTAGAATGGTCATCTATTGCACATAACATGTTACTAATACTATTCTCTTCTTTCACCATACTTTGTCCCGAAGACAAGTCTTGAAAAAACTGCACCGTAGTTGTAGTTGTCGTTGCAGTGGCTGATGATGGTGGGAAGAAGTGTTTACCGATAGTCTCCGGTGGCGGTGGATGGCCGCCGGTTATTGTGCTTTCAAGTGATGGTGGTGGTGTAGTTGAGATATCAAGTCTGAGATTATCTGAGTTGTTATCACTTTTGTTACTGCATGATCCTTCAGTTTCTTTGTTTAGATTTATTGATTCTGTTTGGTCTATGCTTTTTAATCCCATAATCTACGTAGTTTGAAAAAAATTATTCATTAGATTAATATTTTGAGAAAAAAATTAGTCATTAGATTAATATTTTGAAAAAATACTCACACTGTTTTATAAAATATGCTATTTTAATTTTTTCACATTTATTAAAAAAATAAAATAGTCTTAATTAGTAAATATTTGATTGGTCCAAATAATAAAATAATAGGACCAAGTTGAAATTTTGATAAACATCTACATCAGAAATATAAAAAACATGAATGTTTTAAAAAACCATTAAATTACATTAAATTAAAATTATAATATAATGTGATATGCATAAAAAGGTAAAGATATTGTTTTCAGATCTCTGTTCATGTTTTCAGACAAGAAGGAAGAAAAAAAAAAGACAATAATGTCGGAAAAAGTCATGTAACATGTTGACTTTATTAACCCTAATTGAAAGCAACTTCTGATCTCAATAATTACTAACAAAATAAAATAAAAAATTTTAAATTGTAAAATCAAATAATAATTTACATGTAAAATTATGAGATTATTATTCATATTTAAAATTAAATTTTTGCATTTTTATATTAAACTATGAGAATAATTAATAATTACCTCAGCTTGTAGTTTTTGATTATTGATTTGAAGAAGATCATTTTCAGCTTTAAGATTATCAAACTGTATTTTAAGAGTATCATAATCTTTCTCAAGTTGTTTTGTTTTCCAACGAGCTCTTCGATTTTGAAACCAAATAGCTATTTGTCTTGGTTGTAAACCTAAGGCACGAGCCAACTTCATTTTCCTCTCTGGTTCAAGCTTGTTACCAAGTTCAAAATGTTTCTCTAATGTCTTCACTTGCTCCATGTTTAATCTTCTCTTCTTCTCTCCCATTTGAGAGTAGTCATCATCTGAATATTCTTCTTCTCCGTTCATATTATTCAAACCATAACACTCTTCATTTGTAGATCTCTTACTTAGAAACGAAGCAAATCCTGAAACATAACAAAACATAAAGAGATAGGCAAGGTTTGTGTATGTATATGTGTATATGTTATATATACCATTGAGATCTTGAGGCAGAGAGCAAGAAGGAAGATGATGAGTAAGAGATGGAGGTTGATGAGTATCATGATCGTTATCTTCATAAGATGTTTGGATTATGAAATTTGAAGGGAGAAAAGAGAGTTCATTATTATTACAAGACATCTTGTTTGTGTTGACAGTAATGTTTGTTTGAGATTTTGGTTGTTTCTCTTTAGTTTCTTCTTACTATTCTTTGTCTTGAAGAATCTTAAAGCTCTTTGTGTGAGTTTGAGAATTAAAATAGAAAAAAAAAGAGAGATAGTGAAATGAATTGGCATAGACTATACCATTTATAGTATTTATTTATTTTCGTTTTATATAGAAAGGCTAAAAGAGAGAGGACCTCTAGGCTAGGAGAGATCGAATGTGACTATGTGAGTAAATTTAATTCTCATTATAAGTAATATATAAATATAAATTAACTCGATCAAATATATAGCTTAAACTTTCATTTAAATTATTTTACAAATAACCTAATGACAAAAAAATACTACAATTAACCATTTACTAAATAATTATAGTAATCTTCCCTAAAACATTTGATAATTATATAGTTATATTCACAATTATGTACCTAAATAAATAAATAAACTATTTTTCTGTTTAGGAAACATCAAGCAAAAAAAATTGTGACCGAATGTAGTAATTATTTTTTATGAATAAATAATTATTTTGTATAAATAACAAAATTTGTGACCGAATGTAGTAATTATTTTTTTATTACAGAAATGAAAATGACACCAAATGTGGAGAAAAGAACTGGACAATCAAATAACAAAACGCAGTTTAAAAACATTAAAAGAAAACAAAACGCAATTTAAAAACATCACTCCAATCAAAATGAAATTCTCATCATTCAGAAGTAGCTGAGATAAAAGCACTTCCAGGTTGACGATTAGCCAATGGTCCATGATTAGACAAAAACTACAACACAACCAAATCCAACATTCAAAATCAAAATCAAACCCTAAAAAACTATATTCATACATATATATAAATATTACACAAACCTTAGCATTAACACCATCAGGAACAATCCTCTTACACTGTCTTAACCTTGTATAATCCGCACGATTAAACTTCGTGAATCCCCTGAAACCAATCCAATCCACAAATTCAGTAATCAACACACAAATTCCAAATTAGAGAAAGAGACTTAAACCAAATTCATTACCATTTCCTACTAACAATAATCTTTTGACGACCAGGGAACTTAAACTTAGCTCTACGAAGAGCTTCTTGAGCATGTTGACCATGATTATCTCTACACCTAACAGATAACAAAACTTGACCAATAGATACTCTTGCACAAGTACCAAGTGCTTTACCAAATGCACCTCTCATTCCTGTTTGTAATCTATCAGCACCAGCACATGAAAGCATTTTATTTATTCTTAATACATGAAATGGATGAACCCTAATTCTTAAATGAAATGCATCTTTCCCAGCTGATTTCACCATGTATTTGTTACAAGCTATACGAGCTGCTTCTAATGCTTCACTTGATACGTTTTCTTTCTCCCATGATACTAAATGAACACAAAATGGAAACTCATCTACTCCTTTCTTCTTCATACCAACATCGTAGATTCTTATTTTTGGATCTGGAACTCCTCGGCAATATCGAGATTTTGGATATGGCTTTCCTTTTATCTGACGGTAACATCTTGCTGGTCCTGTGGAATTATCAGATTGTTTATATTAATGGCGTTCATACACACAGAAAACGAAAATCCAAAACCTAACAATTAGCAAAAGTATGAATCTATCAATGAATCAGATTGTTCATATCAATGGCGTTCACACACAGAAATCGAAATACAAAATCTAACGATTAGCAAAAGCATGAATCTATTAACGAATCAGATTGTTCAAATGAATGGCGTTCACACACAGAAATTGAAATTGAAATCCAAATCCAAAATCTAACGATTAGCAAAAGCATGAATCTATCAACGAATCAGATTATTCAAATCAATCACACACAGAAATTGAAATCCAAATCCAAAATCTAACGGTTAGTAAAATCATGAATCTATCAACGAATCAAATTGTTCATATCAATGGCGTTCACACACAGTATAAATCGAAAATCCAAAATCTAACGATTAGTAAAAGCATGAATCTATCAATGAATGAGATTCTTCATATCAATGGCATTAACACACATAAGTCCAAATTTAAATCCAAACCTAACGATCAGAATCTATCATTGAATTGAATTGACTTACTTCGTCCCATCGTCTTGGTTCTGTTTGATCTTTGAAATTTACAAATATGGCGTTGTGATGTTTATATTTATAGGTAAAAACCCTAAATTAAGATTACGTAACTGCTTAGCTAAATTAAAGGCCCATTGGATATTTTTATGCTCGGTCCAGGCCTTAATCTTTGACTTGACTTGGTGGTAGCCTAGCTTCTAATGAGAACACGTATTTTTTTCGGCTAATGGTCAAAGAAGTATAAAAATAGAAGTGTGTATTCTTCTAGACTTCTATGAAAAGATGGTTTACAAAAATTAGTTTTATTATAAAAAAATCATAATTTAAAAAAAAAACTACAAATATTACTAAATAAATAAAAACTATTATAAACAATTGGATGTCTTAGCGTCAATACCGGACATGTACAAAACACCAATGTAAAAAGTAACAATATTTTTATAGGCATGCTTAAAGGCAATAGTGATACAATGGAAACGGTCGGTTTTATAAAATTCTAATCTAATCGAACTGATGATCAAATAAATTAAAATTTATCTTTTATTTTTATGTTTTTTTTATTTTTTAGTGATTTTTATGTTTTTTTTATTTTTAAAATAGAATCAAACCAAAATAACTATATAATTAAGTGATAATATAAAAGTGTCGATTGTTGAAGTTAAGTTCTTATTATATAATTATATAATACTTGAATCTCTCAATATAAAACGGCATCGTTCCCAGATCCGACAAAATACGGCGTCGTTTGCTGATAACACAGGTTTGATTATTTATAATGTTTCATTATTTTAGGAATTTGTTTGTGTTTGACGAAGTAAAGGAATCAAAATAGGTAATCAAATGATTGCTTCTCTGATGTTGGATCATTTGTTTATATTCTTCTACTTTGTGTCATGAGACAACAAACAATTCAACCCTAGTTTCAAGTCGAGGACATAACCAAAGAGAATACTAAAACACCCAAATATCCAACAAACCAATACAACAAAAGTAAAGCTTCAAATTATAGATGAGTACACAATGTATTCCTCAGAAACCAGAACTATCTCATCAGCTAGAACAAAGCAATTAAACATATAATAAGAGATCTAGCTCTTAGGAGCAACCTTATCCTTAGACTTTTGAAGCTTCAAAACCTTCTTCACAATCTTTTGCTCCTCCACAAGAAAAGCTCTAATGATTCTATAAACATATACAATAACCACATTAAGAATCATCTTTTGACTACAGAAACACAATTATTACAAGAACAAACCTTTCTCTAACAGCAGAACCAGACAAAACACCACCATAAGCACGGTTCACTGTCCTTCTGTTTCGTGACAATCTAGATCTCTTATACTCAGAAGGTCTCAAATGAGGAATCTAAAGAACCAAAGATAACAAAACAAAAGGTTAAATACAAACACTGATTTGAGACTAATGTAAAATTTATGCCACCAAGTTCAAAAAGATTACTCTTTTACGTATAAAAGAGAAAACTTTATATAAAAAAACAAGGCTGGCACTAAATTTAGCTTATGATAAAGTTATGTACTGATGTTGAGATTCATCTAAACCAGCACAAGACCGTCAATAAGCACGAATCAAATCCAAATCTAATACATTTTACATTAATCAATACAGTTACTTAAACCACAAAGATTCAATTTTTGTAAGTTTCAAACTTACACCCTGAATACGTTTTCCAGTAACGGGGCATTTTGGTCCATTGGCACGTTTCTTCGTGGTTTGATAAGTTAATTTACCTCCTGCAATATAAAACAGAGTAAGATTCAGAGCTAAAGTTTTGATTTTGAGCTGAGAGATTGAAGTAGGTAGAGAATGATTCAGACCTGGAGTTTTGACGATTCGGTGTTGATTTGATTTAGTGGCGTAGCTGTGACGCGATCTGTAAACAAGACGTTGCACCATTTTTGAATCTCGCTCAGTTACTCTTCGTTAAAGCTTAGAGTTTTGTTTTTCCTCAGCTTGACGGAGCAGAGAAGTGACTTTAAAACCCTAGATTATCTATTTAAAGGATCTTTCCTTGATTGCCCTAGATCGGACGGTTTAGATCATATCTTGGATTATGACCATTAATGGACGGGCTTGTTAGGCTTATATACTAGTCCATCTTATGAAGCCTAAATTTGCATCGGCCCAAGGCCCAATCGCCACATATTTATGATGGCTCAACTGATAAAGATGGTTGGTTCTATGTGAATCTTCAAATGATCCTGCTGAAGTTTCTACAGACACCAAATTAACTTCTTAGTCGTAAGTTTAACATATTCATCACTCTTGAAACCAAACTACTCTCGTTTCGATTTGAGCTATTAGTAGCTCATCCTTTAAGCCAACATTACTCTTTTGATTCATTCTTCTTTAGCTTCTTCACTATACAGCTTTGGCCTCTTAGTAGGACTGTCAATTTGAGTCATTATCCTTGGGTTCAGCGGGTTTTAACCCGTACGGAGCGGGTGCAGGTCAAGAAAATTGTAAAATGAAATTAGCGGGTGCACTTTGAGATATATTAAAATGGGGTGGGTGCGGGTCGAATTATTTATAAAAGTGGGTATGCGGGTACCCGCAATTATGTGTCGTTTTGAAATTTTATCAATTAAATGCTTGTTTTTAATAAATGTGTGTTGTTTTAAAAAAAAATGTTTGTTATTTTAGAAATTAAAGAAAAAAATCATATTTTATCTCATTTTGTGGGTTAAGCGGGTTACCCGCCAACCCGTTTGATTAACGCGGGGCGGATGCGGATATCAAATTTGAAATCCACGGATCATGCGGGTTGATGATTTGCGGGTAAATTTTTTTTGAAATTCTCAGCGGGTCGGGTTCAATTCGTTTGACAGGCCTACCTCTTAGTATTTCTTTTAGCTTATCCCTCTCTTTCTACATTTAGGTAAAGAAAAAGGTTCTTTAGTGAATTAAAAAAACATTGTTGTTATACTAAAGTTTACAGATCACATGATCCAGTAATGTATGGGACGAAATTAATATTATGAGTTATGGTTTTAGATCTAGAAGAATTACTAAATTTGGTCTAATTTCTTTGTAATAAACAAAAATATTATCTACCAAAATATATGGAAATATTTAGATTTTTAAAATTTTATTGGTTATAAATTCTCAAATAATTTTTTATAGGATGGTAATTTTGGACTAATTTATTTTTAGTTAAATTTGTAATCGACATATATAATCAAAAATTTACGAACAATCTACAACTAATCTTTTTATTTAATATATATGGTCCGACCAACGTAGTTTTGACTAATTTCCAACCAAAATATGTTTCCGACAGAAGCCGTGTCGGAATATTGGCTCTATCTTGTAATTTTGGCATACATGTCTTGGCCTGGATCGTACTGTTTTGTCTTTGCTCAAGCCGTGATATCATCATACAAGAGGATTTTAAAATGGATTTTTTTTTAAATATAAGTGGTACATGAAGAGCCAACCGTAATTAGAGATATTTTATAACCCTAATATCTATATTATAATTAATCATAAGCGACGTTGATGTTGCCAAAGCTTATCCTTAAATAGAAAGGTGAGAAACAATAGAGATAAGCCTGCATTTTAATAACTTTAATTCATATCATATATTATACTAATAAATTAACAAATATGCCGCCCATATGACCTAATTATATTCGGCCATGCCATAATTAACACGTTGAATCTCATTAATCAAAACTCTACTTACTTTTTCGTAAAAGTTCAGGAGATTATTTCTAATAATACAATAATGTCACACAAAGTAAATATTAAACGCATCGTTTTATTTTCAAGAACACAATTAGTTAGGGATTATGCACTTACTATTAATAGAAATGGTCAGTAAAATTTTATTTAATCCCCATATATTATCATCATTCATCACTATTAAAAGATTTAAACCGGGCGGTTAACAATGCTCACAATTCGCCAAATTAAGTATTATAATTCGGTTTAACCCAAAAAGGTTCATCAAGAAGACGAAGACACGTCACCATCATTGTTACTGTTCAGACAAAGAGGTTGATGTTCCATGGAAGAGATCTCTCTGTTCTTGTCTTTAAGAAGTGAATACTTATTGTTATGCATCCACACTTTAAGAACTCCTCTCTCAATCCCAACTTCATTGCAAAACTCTTTCACTGACTTTTCATCACAGCCGTTGATCTTCCAACTTGCTTTATCAGCGAACACTCTCATCTTGATCTTTTGCTCTGATGTGAACTTAGTCCTCGTTCGTTTCCTCATTGCTCCTTTTGAGCTGTTTTCTGACCTAACAACCGTTGGATCTTGATCTGACGGTCCAGGGAAGCAAGAGCTGAGTGAGAGAAGGACGTGATGTGGGGGAGGAGCTGAGGTGTAATAAGAGCAAGGAACAGGAGAAGCCACGTGATGAGACGACGGCGGCGACTCAGTGCCTGAACGTGACGAAATTGGTTGTGTGGTGAGGGAAGTGAGACTCTCAGAAGAGTCACGGC
>KE159441.1:43721-81098 GCA_000411055.1 Leavenworthia alabamica
GTTTAACGGCGTCATAAACATCGTTAGTTGAGTTAACGACGGGTCTAATTTGGTCAGTCAACATAAACTTGATGATTTTAAAAGAAATCAACAAAAAAAATTAACATTTAAATCGGAACCCAAAAATACAGCATTTAAAGTTGTGAAATTTGAAAGTACATACTTATTTTGACCGTTTTACCAAAAAAAATGTGTATGTTTATTTCAGTTATACTTGTGGTTATATAATGGCTGTCTTACCAGACACACCTATTCAAATTAGTAAATAAATAAATTGAGGTATATATTTTTGATAAGAGTTTGTGTCAATCTTAAGCCAAAAAAAACTAAAATACATTCTGTATAAAATAAATCTCAAATTAAATAAATTTAAAAAAATAATGTTGCTCGAAACAGTACTATTATTAACAATATTATTTTATTTATTTCTTAGGGATGACGAATAACATTGATTATTAAATAAATCTTTCAATATACAATTATTAATAAAAGAATTAATAAAAGAAAGGGAGAAACAATTATATACACAATTATTAGTAAATAAATAAAACACACAATTAATAATTGTCAATAGTGAAAGGCGTGTAGGAGTTAGAGAGATTCAAATACAATAACTCTCAATTTCGATTAGTCTCTGGGTTTTTGAAATTCGAATTCGGCATCTGGTTAATGCCTCCGAATCACAGCGAAATATCGTTAAATGGACAGAACGGAGCTAATAACGATACTAAGAATACGACGACGAGAAGAAGGAAGAAGAAGAATAAGAAGGATATAATAATCGCTGATGATGATTTGGAGAACAGTAATCAATTGGTAATGCCTTCGATTTCAAAACCCAAGAAGCGATTCATAGATAAGATCAGAAATAAACCGAAATCACCTGCTGGGTCGCGTAAAGAAGGATGCTTTCGTGTTATGAGACATCGTAGAACAGAGGAGGATGATGAGTTAGTTTCTTCTCCAGTTTCTGATCCTAATGATGAATGTTTTAGTCATGAGATGTTGAGAGTTATGATAGAAACTAATGATTTTTGCTCTATTGAGTGTAATCCACATAGGTGAATTTTGATTATTAGATTGGGTTTGTGTGTGTATTATTTTTCTGGTGTTTTAGACCAATGCAATGATGATTCTTTAATCAGTCTCTGTGATAAATAATGTAAATGTCAAAACTTTGTGGACTAAAATGAAAATAATTTGGAATTTGAGCACCCATAGTTTAAACCCTCCAAAGTCAAAAACCTAAACCTAAACACATTGACCAATTCATTTCCATTACATCTGATCATAGATTGTTGTGATTTTGGATTCATATCCAATATGGATGTAATGAAGCTTTCGTTCCCAGCTGAAAGTCCACCGCTTTCAGTCATCGTTGCTCTTTCTCTCTCATCTTCTCCGGTGACTATTGATTCTTCCGTCACCGATGTCCCTACATTCGTCTTCTCCGATGGGTACTTATTTTTTTTCTCATTTTGATTCATTCTTCGTTTTATCTCTCTATTAAAGTTAAACCCTTTTTTTGATTTAGACGGAAACTGAGTGGTACTTGTGTTCTTCTTCGCTATGTTGGTCGATCCACGAAGTCAATTCCTGGTTTTTACGGAAGCAATGCTTTTGATTCTTCTCAGGTCTTGTTTTGTTCTTGATTCATATCATATGATTCTTCACATGTATGATTTCTTAATCCTTTTTGTTTTTTGTGTGTTGTTTTATTAGATTGATGAGTGGATAGATTACGCTAGTGTCTTCTCTTCTGGTTCAGAGTTTGAGAATGCTTGTGGTCGTGTTGATAAGTACCTTGAGAGCCACACGTTTCTTGTTGCTCATTCTATTTCCATTGCTGATGTTGCTATTTGGTCAGCTCTTGCTGGTAAAGTTAACTCATTTAACTTCGTTATGAATCTGGCTTATTCGAGATGATTGAAGTTTGGATGGTGTTTTTGTAGGAACTGGCCAAAGATGGGAGAGTTTGAGGAAATCGAAAAAGTATCAGAGTTTGGTTAGATGGTATAATTCGATATTAGATGAATACAGTGAGCTGCTTAACCAGGTTTTAGCTACTTATGTTGTGAAGAAAGGCTCTGGCAAGCCTGTTAGTATTGCACTCAAGTCCAAAGACCAAGCTCTCAAAGCAGATTCACAGGATAAAGGGAAACCTGAAGTAGATTTACCGGAAGCTGAAGTTGGAAAAGTTCGACTTCGGTTTGCTCCAGAGCCAAGTGGGTATCTTCACATTGGACATGCCAAGGCTGCGTTGCTAAACAAGTATTTCGCTGAGCGTTACCAAGGGGAAGTGATTGTGAGGTTTGATGATACTAACCCTGCTAAAGAAAGCAATGAGTTTGTGGAAAATCTTGTGAAAGATATTGGAACCTTAGGGATTAAGTATGACAAAGTTACATACACTTCTGACTATTTCCCTGAGCTAATGCAAATGGCGGAAAAACTTATCCGTGAGGGTAAAGCATATGTTGATGACACACCGAGAGAGCAGATGCAGAAAGAGAGGATGGATGGGATTGATTCAAAATGTAGGAATCATAGCGTAGATACGAATTTAAACCTATGGAAGGAAATGATTGCTGGAAGTGAAAGAGGATTACAATGCTGTGTTCGAGGGAAATTTAACATGCAAGATCCAAACAAAGCCATGCGTGACCCGGTTTATTATCGATGCAACCCTATGTCTCACCACAGAATCGGGAATAAGTATAAGTTATATCCAACATATGACTTTGCTTGTCCATTTGTTGATTCCCTTGAAGGTATAACACATGCCCTTCGGTCTAGTGAGTATCATGATCGGAATGTTCAGTACTATAAAGTTTTAGAAGACATGGGAATGCGACAAGTTATACTTTACGAATTCAGCCGGTTAAATCTTGTTTTTACGCTTCTTAGTAAGCGTAAGCTTCTCTGGTTTGTCCAAAATAGATTAGTTGATGGTTGGGATGATCCACGCTTCCCTACTGTCCAAGGAATCGTACGCAGAGGTTTGAAAATTGAAGCTTTAATTCAATTCATTCTCGAACAGGTAAAACCTCTCTGTTTCGTTGTTTCTTGTCTCGTCTCACTCGAATTTTCTGTAATAGTTCTGATTATTTTGTTTTGTTTCCAGGGAGCATCAAAGAATCTAAACTTGATGGAATGGGATAAACTTTGGTCTATTAATAAGAGAATTATTGACCCTGTGTGTCCTAGACATACCGCTGTGATTGCAGAGCGGCGTGTACTGTTGACTCTCACCGATGGTCCTGATGTACCATTCGTTCGGCTAATACCAAAGCATAAGAAATTTGAAGGTGCTGGAGAGAAAGCAACTACTTTCACTAAGAGTATTTGGCTTGAGGAAGCTGATGCAAATGTCATCTCTGTTGATGAAGAAGTAACTTTGATGGATTGGGGAAATGCCATTGTAAAGGAAATAACAAAGGATGAGGAGGGTCATGTCACTGCGTTATCTGGTGTTTTGAATCTCCAAGGATCTGTAAAGACAACTAAGCTGAAGCTTACATGGCTTCCAGATACTAATGAATTAGTCAACCTCATATTAACAGAGTTTGATTACTTAATCACCAAGAAGAAGGTAAGACTTGGTTGAGATGCATTACTACATTGTTGTTTCCTTCTCTCAAAACTTATACCTTTTTGTTTGCTTATAGCTGGAAGATGATGATGAACTTGCTCCTTTTGTGAATTCTAACACAAAGAAGGAAACATTGGCACTTGGTGATTCAAATATGAGGAATTTGAAATGTGGAGATGTGATTCAGCTTGAGAGGAAAGGTTATTTCAGATGTGATGTGCCTTTTGTTAAATCCTCAAAGCCCATTGTCTTGTTCTCTATTCCAGATGGAAGAGCGGCTAAGTGATGAATTACTCACACAAAAAAAAAACTTTTTTTGTTTCTAATTTTATGAGAATTGTGTTGACAAGTTACAATTGTTTTCTTCTAATTTTATGAGAAGTGTGTTGAGAAGTTACAATTTAGGTTTATAAGATAATGAAAAAACAGAGCTTTTATCAGTTGTTTGTTTAAAGTGTAATTCTTTATTCCTCTTTGCTTAGTCTTTACTCTTTACAATTTAAGACAAAACAATAAAATCCATGTTTTAAAACTTTTAATCAGGAGTAATTTTAGAGAAAAACAATCAGTTTATTAGATAAAATTATATTAATTATTTAATTAAATATTAATATTATTTTTATTAAAATTTATATTTTATTTAAAATTAGAATTGAGTATTTAGTGTTTGCTTTAGTATTTTTATTCAGGAATTATGGTTTAATATTTAATGTTTGAGTTTAATAGTTATTGTTTATAATTTTGTTTAGGAATTAGAGTTTAGTATTTATGGTTGAGTATTTAGTGTATGAATTTAATAATTATTGTTTAGCGTTTAAACAATTTTCTCGAAATATAATTTTGTTATAGTTTTAGTGGATTATTGAATGGTAGTTTTATTTTAAATCAATTTTAATGGATTATTGATGGGTAGTTTTATTTTAAATCAATTTTAATAGTATTTATAAAATAAATACTAAATTTTGTGATTTTTAAGATAATTATTCTTAATTTTATGATAAATTAATTTAATGTTGAATATGTATACATATTATTTTATTCTAGTTAACATTAAATTATGTATTTTTGTTATATATCTACATATATTGAAGCTATTATATATTAATCAAAAAATAAGGGAAATTTAGAAACATTTTGTTTAGTTAGGTTAATGACGTTTTGTTTCTTATGGTTTAATATTTTAGCACGTCCAAAGTATATAACAGAATCACTTTATTCATCAGTCATCACCAAAGATTACAATATGTTACATTCTCATTTCTTAAGTGTGTATTTGGTTTTGATCTTCTGAATCTCTTTAGGTTTAATCTGAAATGACTGAACAAGAATATCTTCAGGAAGAGCTCCAAAGAGAGACGCCACAAGTGATTGTGTTCCAGGGAACTGGCTATCAAAGGCAGATATAACTGAAGCTGTAGCTGATTTAGCTATGTTCTTTTGGAAATGAACAAGTCCTCTTGGAAACACGAAAACTTCTCCTTTGTTTATATATTTAGCTATGAGTTTTCCGGTGGTTGTTACAAAGCCGACGTAGAGTTGACCTTCGAGGACAAAGACGATCTCAGAGGCACGTGGGTGCACGTGAGGTGGGTTTAGGGCATTTGGTGCGTAGTCAATGCGTGACATGGAGAGACCGAGTGTGTTGAGTCCTGGTATCTTTTGTACGTTGGCTCCGGTTACAACTGTGCCGGTGGTTGTGTTTGTGGCGGCCATGGAGGCTATACCATTGAAGTAAAAGTCTTCAGGTGTTATTTGTGTTGTGTCCTTGCATGTGTATCCGTTGACCTTGACCGCTTCATTTGTCAATAGAAAAGAAACAATGTTTATTAATCTTTTTTTTTTTAAAACCAAAAAAAAAACTAATAACTTTCGATGAGTTTGTTTTTATTATATTAAAAATAATTAGAGTGGACAAACGGGAGTTCGGAAAAGGATTTTACGGGAATGGGAATGGGACAGGAATTCGGGAGTATAAAAATGTGTCCCGTTTACGTNGGACGGGAATTTCCGAATGGGAATGGGATGGGACGGGATGAGACGGGACGGGAATTGTGCCCACCCTTAAAAATAATGTTTTAGAATTTAGATGTTTAACGTAAAACTGATTGAAACAAAATGTAAAAATATATTGGGAATAATAATAATAATTAATAGTAACAATACCATTGGACAAATCAGCAACACAAACATCTTGAAGCATGTTGGATTCTGCGACAGCCATGGCTGCGACCAACATGATAACAACAACAACAAGATTGGTAGCTAAAGAGGCCATTATTATTGTTGTTGTTGTTGTTATATCTTCTGAAGAAAGAGCTTGTTCTTGATGAATTTATTACTAAGAATAAATTCACAAATAAAAAAGCTATAAATCTGGTGTTTTTATAATTATTACAAGTTTATTATTAGGATAATTTTGAAAGGTGGTTTACACCTTAATTTAGACGTAATTAGGTTTTTGTGATTATGTTTGATAGGGTTGTTTATTAGAGAATAGAGACATCTATCTAATCAAATAGGTTATGGTTAGTTCTTTATAACTCTGTCAAGTTTTGTTTTGATTAAAAATTCAACAAAAATAGAAGTTTTGGTTTGGTTTCAAACAATGTCTGGTTTTTAATAAGGTTTTAGTTTATGTCATATGTTCAAGTTGAGTCCATCTTAGGTGTTACTACTAAACACATGTGGGCTTTTATGAGGCCTGATGTGGCTAGGCCTGGTAACTCAGTTTAGTACATCAAGTGGTTAAAGGCTTAATTAAGGCCTATGGCCAATTACTAAATATATCTATATATACTAAATCACAAGTAATTTTATGAATAACTGCTACATTCTTCGGTTGACACGTAAGGTTTTGTATACGTGTCAATTTTATAAATTTTCTATTTTTTATTTTAAAATTTTCACATAAATTTTTTATTTAATACTAATCCTTTTTTTGTAGGAACTTTTTAACTTCACGATTTCTACTATCTCTATTTTTTTTTATATTGTATTTCACACATAAAAAAAATTTCCATTTTTCTTTTTCTTTTAATCTATTTATTATTATTTTTGTGTATGTTTATTAATCACAAAAAATTTAAATAAATAAATTATTTTTATATTATAAATATTTTAGTTGTTTATATTTTCAATTATAAATATAATTTATTTTAATTATCATAAAATTAAATCCGTGCATAGCACGGGCTCAATACTAGTAAATTATAAATAGTAAAATTTAAAACCATGTCATGCAAGAGTTCATCTGTATTTTATTCTTCATATAAATGCGATTATCGAACCGTTTTAATAATTTAATTGTCGTTGATAGAAAATATTGACTGCTTTAACTTTATAATGATTTTTGTATATGTTTATGTAAACATATTTCATATATTATAAGCACAAATACATATTTTGTTAGTTTGTGGTCTTAATAAGATTTACATTTACATTTTACATATTTTTAAGGTTCATACATAGAATTTTTTTTTTGCTTGTTGTATTAAATCTGCCAACACATATATTATATATGAAATTATATGTTGCCAAACGACATAACTTTTGCAAAACAAAATGTTATTTAATTATTTCAAAGAATATATATCAACCTCGAATATTAAGTTGTCATGACCAATTGAAAATACAAAATTTATAATATTGTCTTGACACCGCCATGATCGTTGTCTTTATCACCAATCTTGTTTTTTTTACGTTATAGTTATATATCTATATATTATACGACAACGATCATTTTGAAAAATCTCATATAAAAAAGAACTTAATTACATACGTTTGTTTATATGTACATGCTCTTTTAATTTAAAGACAAGTTGAGAAATTTAGAAATAAAAAATTTGTGGAATATATACAATGGAGCTATATTAATATTCTTGTGATTGTAATATAGAAATGAAAGTTATGATTAACGTAGGCCCTCAATTATTTTGGCTCACATGCAAATTATTAGGTGTAAGGATATAAAATGCCTTTTTTATATAATTATTCAAAAATACAAATGATCAACTCATAAACGTTTTGGATTTGAAATTTCTAGAGAATCGTTTGTATTTATAATTTTATATTATCATTCAACAATCAACATTGGATGTGTATCTAAATCTAATATTCGATCGATTTTGGCTTTGTATAACATATTTGTTTGTCTCTATTATGATAAAAATATAAATATATTAATTTCTTTTTCACCATTCATTATTACCTTTTTATAACTTTAAATAGACAAAATCAATTCATATCATAATTCTTTTTACCATTTCATCAACCTAATAATAGACGATATATTATGAAAAACATTCATGTTATTATTATTATTGTTATTTTTATTTTCTTGAGCATAGCTTGCTTTTTCTTATCTCTATCATCCCTTTACCAAGTTATATAAACACTATAGATGTCAGCAACAAGGGGCCCTTGTTCCGCAAGCATAGAACTTTAGCTTTGGTCCACCTCAAAAACAAAACCAACTCAAAAGCTGCCCTAATGTGAATTATATTGAAGAGCTTACACCTTCGAATGTCATAGTCCACCACCATACAAGATCAAGGGTTCATTCTTCTACACGCATGAGTTTTTTTCTTATTTTGTTGAACATTAACATGGTCGGTATTAAAAAAAAAAATCAAACAGTGAATATTACGTTTTAATAAATAATTATGGGTCTCCGGAATCATTAAAAAAAAAAAAAAAGTTTTTACTCCAACCTAGGATCTATTTTATAACATTTCCAAGGTAAAGGTAAAAAACATATATCAAACTCTCTAAAAGGAATTACATCTTAGCATAGGTAAAAAAAAAGAAAAATTCTTTCTAATACCATTATTTATAATTTATTGGACAAAATTACATTTATTTTTTTAATTAGACATAAATACCATTTTTTTTTAAAATTACAATGTTAGGGTTTAATATTTAGTGGTTGAGTTTAGTTTTTTATTGTTTGGGTTGAGTATTTAGTGGTTGGGTTTAGGGTTTAATGTTTGAATTTTATGTAATTTTTCATATAATCTAATTTTTAATTTAATTGAATTATTAAATGGTAATTTTGTGTTAAATCAATTTTAATGATATTTTTGGAAATTAAACTTAAATTTGTGGTATTTAAAAGAATTATCCTAAAATAAATTAATATACTAAACAGAAAATTTACACAACCAAAAAAACATATATATACTTACACACCTGCAGAAAATAATATTTATAAAATGTATATATCAATCAATAAACATGGTCGATGAATGTGAATTGAAAACAAAGAAATGACATACTTATGATTAGTCTCTCTCTCTAACACATGTTAATCTAAAGAGTCTGATCAAACGCCATGTTATTAAGTTTTTGTAGATTCTTACTGTACAATTCCACGTCAGCATCTTGTAGTAACGTTGAAGCTTCTTGGTTTTGAGATGAAGATGATGATGCTGATTTCCAGTAGTACTTGCCAATGTCTGGCTTCACTTCTCCTTCTAAGCCAGTTTCTGTGTAATGAGGAATCTCTGATGATGTCCATGACTTCATGTCTTGATGATGATGATGATGATCCACTACTTGATTATTATTGTTTATGATTTGGCTAGCTTCGGTGTAATGATTTCCAAAGAAGGTACTGTAGATACTGTTGCTTTGATTTAGAGCTGTGTTGCAGTAGTTGAGTTCCCAGTTGTTTGGAGCAGGATTGAAGTTTGAAGTCATTGGTGTCGAAGATGATGACGTGGACATTGAAGAGATTAAAGACACGATCTGGTCTGAAACAGTTGGAGTAGTAGTACTTGAACTAAAACCAAACGCTGCGTTTTGAGGGAACAACCACGGACCTGATTGCGAAGAGACGACCATCGACTGTTCATATGAATTATTTATCAAACCCGTTGACTTTATTACTTCTGTTGACGTCATCTTCTGATCTATGACGTCAAGAGATTGAAGCTCGCTTATTATTAAGGGTTTATGTGTTATTGGATCAATGCCTTTTCTTCTTAGCTTCTTCTTAAGACATGAGTTCCAAAAGTTTTTGATCTCGTTGTCTGTTCTTCCTGGTAACCTAGTTGCGATCTGAGACCATCTATAAACTCAAAAATGGATTAAAAAAAAATACATTTTCAACAACTATATTATTAATGCAACAACTATATAGTATAATCATTAGCAAAATTTATTTACCTGTTCCCTAATGCTGCATGGAGCTCAATGATTAAGGTTTCTTCATCTTGAGAGAAGGCTCCTCTCTTTAGGTCTGGTCTTAAATAGTTTATCCATCTAAGCCTACAACTCTTTCCACATCTCTGTAAACCTATATGATCATATATAACAAACATTGTAGAAGATACATAATACAAAGTTTTAAAATATGTATAATATAAGAGCACATGCATGGAGACCAAACCTGCGAGTTTAGGGACAGAACTCCAACAGCCATGACCATGTCTAGTGATGTAATTGAGAAGTTTCTCATCTTCTTCAGGAGACCAAAGACCTTTTCTTAGCTTCTGCTTAAAACAACAAGAATGTCTTCCCATTTTTTTAATGAAGAAACGAGAAGCTAGAGATTGTTGCTGAAAGATAGAGAGAGTTTTATCAGCTGTGAAGGTTCTATAAAGTTGATGAAGATGGAGAAATTATTATAAAATGAGAAAAGCAATGCTTGGCTATTTTCTTTTGTTTTTATAATCGTTGTGTGAATTAATTGACACCTTTTATGGGACC
Source organism: Leavenworthia alabamica (assembly GCA_000411055.1). Lineage (NCBI taxonomy): Eukaryota > Viridiplantae > Streptophyta > Magnoliopsida > Brassicales > Brassicaceae > Leavenworthia > Leavenworthia alabamica. The sequence continues at coordinate 54,022 of KE159441.1, forward strand.
ACCCTACATAGAAAAAAAATCAAGATATGAACTAAAACCTAGTAAAAATCAAGAAAACGAAGAGACAAACATGAAACGAAACAAAATAAAATAAGATTTTAAGAAATTTATGGGCAGTTAAAAAAGAATCAGAAAACATTACTATATATATATAGCCCTAATTTAGTTGTGTTAAATATAAATTAATTTACAGTATGAAAAGAAAATAAAATAAAATTTAGGGACAATATATTATATTCCTGTCCCAATTTTTAAGATTTTTTATATATTTTATAAAATGCTTTGTAAGTTTTATGCGAATTTTAAAGATTATGTTTGATAATTTGGGATCATTTATAGTCTTAAGTTTAATAAACAAGCTTTAGGTAAATTATCTTATAAAATGGGATAAATAAAAATCATTTGCTACGTTTGGAGAATGTTAATTTAATTTCAACACAACTGCTATAAAATACTAGTACAAGGCCATTGGTCAACAACAACAATCATTTCCGCGAAAGCAGAGTACGAGTCTAAAACTATTGTCCCCTAAAAAGCATATACAAAATTTTAGTATTATTTGTTTGTAAAAGAAATTTAATATTTTTGACCTTTTATTTTAATTTCCCTATTTTAGTTATTGGAATAATCTGATCTCATAGCCATTATTATTGGTAATTTTATAAATAGACATTAATAAATTTTAATATAGTTAATGACTAGCTACAATTTATAAGTTTTGTTTGATATTATATATTTTATTGATGAGTTGATCTAACGTGTAAAGGAAAAAAACAGAGTTAAGTTTGATTAATTTCGAGCATGTTTCTACACGAGAACAACAATAAGTGTTTAAAAACGTATATTATGAATTTATATATGATAGCAAATGCAATTCTCATTATTATCGTATTATAGGAAAGAGAAGGTTTATAAAAATAATATCATTATTATTATTTTACAACAATGGTATTTTATTATATAAAACAACTAGACTAAGTCGTTTTCTTCTATACGACGAGTCCTTAATTATGAAATTATAATAACATCAGCGCATAACTGAAATATATCATTACGACAGAAAAAAAACACTCAATCCATTGTATATCCAACCATGTCTCCTTTGACATGTTGTTGTAAGAACAATAAATTACATAATTTACCTCAATCTAATAATAGCATGACTAGTGATATGTATTTTCAATGTAAATATGATTTTTCCCTATATTATTTACATGTTTTTTTTACGTATATCATTTTTATTATCATTTAAATGTTTTTATACCCTTTTGCCAGTTATAATCTATCATATATATATATATATATATATATATATATANTTATATAGAGGTGTCAAAACGGTATTGTGACCATTGGTCAGACCATGACCATTTTAAAATAGACGATTTTGGTCATATCCGTTTAGAGTGCAGATCAAAATGGGTTACATACCATTACGACCATGATTAAATTGGTCAGATCATTTTTGGTCATGGATGACCCAATAAACATCAAAACCTAGGTCAAATTAAATTAGAGAAAAATTAAATTTGACTTAACTTTAATAAGGTAATACTTTATAAATATCTAAAATTTTTAAAATCTATCAATAAACCAAAACTTTTATTTTCATTAATCGGTTCGGATCTCGATTTATTTGGATCAGATTCATAAATAAATTAAACGGTTAATCGAATCAAATTTTACAAATTTTTTTTATAGAAAATACGTTCTTAAAAAAATTCAAATTTTAAACCGATTAAAACAAAAAACTAAATAATTTTTAAAACATAAACCTAAGAATTACAATATAACTAAACTAATCAGTTTTTGTTCAGTCTGATTAAATCGAATACTGAATCCGGTTAAACCAAATACCGAATTTTTAAAAAGAAACTCACCGAATATTAGAACTAGGCCCAGACAAAAAACCAATCAGAACTTACCGAATATAACCGAACTACAAAAAAAAACTGAAGTGAACCAAAATTTTTTTTTAAACCGATCGGTAGAAGCGGTTTTCACTAAAAACGAAACAAAGAAAACAAAAAAACCGAATAATCCTATCCGAATTCCTAGGAATGCTTTATTCATTTTTTGTTTATTTAAGTTATTTCGATTTGTTCGGTTCGGTTTAGAATAAAAATAAATAAATAAATATATAAAAATAAATAAATAGAAAAAACATATTAAAAAAATTAATTTTTTTGTTTTTTTCGTTTTGGTTCCGTTTTGACTGAAAATCAAATTTAGTAAAAAAATTATACTGATCGTTTTAAAAAAAGTTCTGTTTGTTTTGGTTTTTTTTCTTTAGTTTAGTTCGGTTCGGGATATTCGATTCGTTTTTTCATTCGAGTATAATATATTAATATAGAATACAAAACAAAATGGACCGCATGGTCATGTCCATTTTTACGGACATTAATGGGTTTGGGTGTTAATGGTTACGAGCGTTAATGGTCACGGTCAAAATTCGATCATAATCATAATGGTCAAATTTATATGGATCAAAACGGTCAACCCATTTTTACACCTCTATATATGATTCGACCTATTTTTTCTCGTTGGTAAACAATATCGTAACGCTTTGACTTACCATACCAACTTATATTGAATAATTGAAATACCATTTTAATCCAAATTAAAGAAAACCAAATGCAATGAATAAAATCAATATGCGATACGTAGATAAAACAAAATAACAATAATGAGAAAGCCATGCAATGAACAAAAACAATATATACATTATATAATGTGAAGAGAAAACAAAATAACAATTATGAGAAAGTCAGCCAATAATATACTTCAATATATATATAATAAAACATGCAAATAAATTAATTAGCCGATGCAAAACTCATCTGTCGTTTTCCAGTTTAATAAATTCATCTATATTTTTTGCCTAGTCGAAATTAGACTTATGATTGGTTGTATATATAGTTATAATAATATGTGAGTTTCTTGAATATTCATATTTTATGTTAATGTGCATATAAAGTCACGGTGGTCGTATAATTTTCTAATGGGAAGAATCGCCGCCTTTCAAATGATTGAACATTTAAAAAATAACAAGTTGTAGAATGGTTGACGTTGACTTTGGTTCTATCTTGGAGAAGCCATGTTCTTGAAAATATGGAAGAAAATTATAAAAATATGAATATATATATATAAACAATAAAGAACATATATAAAAGGGAGAACTATTTTTTTTTAGGAGATAAAATTTAAAGAGATATTGTAGATCATTGATATGTGTAGCTTATCATTGATATATAATATGATAATAATATATCAAAATACAAATGATCATAGAATTTCGTATTTATATATATAAACCTATATTTATGATTAGAAACGAAAATTCTAAAATTTTCTGTGTATTTTTTATATTTATAATAACTATTCACAAGTGTGTAAATTTAAAGGTATTGTACTGCTAATAATTCACATTTTAGATCTTGCAATATAGCTGCAAAATTATGAGTTTAATTTTGTATAGTGGCAAAAAAGGTACAAAAAGATTTGGATACATGCAAGTCAAAATAGTATTGTTTAACAATATATTTAATAATTTTTAACACTTAAAAACAACATGCATGTCACTGACTCAATACATACTTGTTTTCAAAAACTCATAAATAGTAAAAAAAAAATGAACACGAATATAAGAGGTCGAAATTAAAGTGAGACAGCATCATTTTGTAGTAGAATGATGATTGCAAAAGTGGGACAAAAACAGCAAACTCATGATTTGGTCACAGTAATATATATTATATAGTTTCCATGTTTTAAGTACAAAAAAAACTTGCTTATAGAGAGGCAATACAATACATATATGAAAGTAGTGAGGAAATATAATGATGAACCATCACTCTCATATTCAATTCCACATTGTGTGTGGCAAACCTTTTGTTTCCTCGTATTTTTCATGAATAGTTTCTAATAAAATTGTTCATTTTTATAGTATAAGTATTACTCTCTCTATTTTCTAAAGATTTTCATTTTAAAGTTGATATTATGTTTTGAAAAAATGTTGTTTTATATTTCTAATATAATTTTTAAATCTAATTTCTAAATTATCTTTTATACAAAATTTAAAAATATTTGTATTTATATTATTACTTTTTAGTTAGAGATATATTAAAGAGTAGTTCCCTCTAACACCATCAAATGTAGTTCATTGGACAAAAATACATTAATTTTTTAATTGGACATGAATACCATTTTTTAATTAAAATTTATTTTTATTAAAAATTACATTTTTAAAGTATATATTTTTTATTTAATATTAGGGTTTAATATTCAATGTTTGAGTTTAGTATTTATTATTTAGGGGTTAGGGTTTAGTATTTATGGTTAGAGCTTATTATTTAGTATTTAGGTTTAATATTTATTATTTAGCGTTTATAATTTTGATTTAGAGATTAGAATTTAGAATTTAAGGTTAGATTTAGTATATAGTGTTTAGGTTTACTATTTATTGTTTAGAATTTATATAATTTTCTCAAAATAAAATTTAATTTATAATTTAATTGAATTATTAAATGATAATTTGTCTTAAATTAATTTTAGTGGTATTTATAGAATATAAAGTAAACTTAGTGGTATTTAAGAAAATTTTCCTATATTAAATATGAACATATTTATATTTTAAAATATTTTTTTTAATTTTTGTAAAATAAGTTAAAAGATATTTTTTAGATACATGGAAATAACTACATCACTGATTTACATTTTTTTGTTGCAAAATACTATTGAGAAATTAGGTGAAATTTTAAGCTGTATTTTGTGAAAAATATGAATATTAGGTTATTTTAACTTTATAATTCTAATAATTTATTTATCAAGGAGATTGATATGTCTCTGCAAAGGTTTATTTATATTATTCTTTAGTTCTAAGCAAAGCAAAAACAATGATTAGAAAAATTAACAGCAACAATTAAAATGAAATAAAGATGAAAAGAGTGTGACATATGTGAATTTTTCAAAAGATGAAAAGATGTAATAATAAAAAGAGAAATTGTCTAGTTGAAAAATATCACCATATGATCCTACTCATGCATAATTACATTAAGTAGGACCTTAACTCATTTTTCCAAATCTTTTTTTTTTAAGTTTTTTTTTTAAATCGAGTTCTTATTTTACATATTTGCATAGATACACATCTATTGATAAAGATTATAGAACTCATTTTTATATAAAAAAAAGTCACTCAAACCATACTTTTTTTTTCTTGTTCTAAAGTGGCTATATTTTACTAGAAATAACAGTTTATATATAAAAATATTAAAAACATTGTTTTAGACAAAATCACATTATAGTTAATATTAAATTAAGATTTAAAATGATTTAATGTATTTTACTTGGTGTGTTGATTATTCATGTTTTAGAGAAAAATACGTTAAAATATATTTAAATTTAAATACAACTAAATCAAATCAAAATTAATAATATTTGTATTAATATATTTTAAAATCAATAAAAAAATATTTAATCTAATGCTGAATAACATTTAATTATGTATTTAAAAATACAATCAAATCTATTAAAATAAATGATTCAATAACCTATTAACATATTATTTTTTTCTTTTGCAAATAGAAAAGTTTATAATTATTTTATTTAACTAACTCTCATTCTTTATTTCGATATCTCGACTTCAAGACACCGAAATCAAAATCAATTTCACAATTGAAAATTAGAAAATTTGGATCTCTAATTTTTCATTCTAGCTAGTTTTATTACTTCATTGACTATTGTTGCAGTGGCTATTCCTATACACTAATTGCTCCTCAATTTTTTTTTAAAGAGTTAAAGATTGATTTGAGCAATTATGAAAAAGTATTTTGTCTGGTTGAAAAACATGAACAATTAGATGAACAATTACATGATGTGTTTTGTAACTATTTAAGTGGGAATAAAGAGGATAAATAATAGTCAATCTCTAATTAATCACAATCTTCATTTTAATCAATTATTTTTTTGACTCTTCACTTTCTTAAACCTACAAATCAATCACTTTTTTCAATCTCTTTAAGTCTTTGTCTCAAATCTCAATTATAGGGATCACACTCTTAATTCTTTCTCCAATCTAAACTTTTTTTTTTCTTTACTCTACTTACACTGCCATAATTAACCAACACTTGTCAGAATCTTATTGGATACTTTTTCTTATTTCTATTTACTAAACTTTATGAAGTACACAAATATTATATAATTTCTTATCAACCATGCAAAACTTGTGTTGTAGAGTGAAAATGCATTAATCTAGTGGTCCAGACAAAGTTTGCAAGTTGTTTTCGTTTTGTAAGAAAAATTAGTTTGTGATTATTTTATTTTTATTTGTATTGCATATTAATATTGAAGATTTAATGGCTACATATAATAGTTTATACTATTTCTATTAAATGTAAACGGAGCATTAACATAAAGTTTATTTTTAATAGGGCAATTCTCTTAAATATCACTAATTTTTTTACTTTATATTCCATAAATACCACTAAAATTAATTTAAAACAAAATTATGATTTAATAAGTAAATTAAAAATTAGATTTTATTTTAGAAAACTTATACAAATCCTAAACAATAAATACTAAACTCAAACACTACATACCAAAACCCTAACATTAAATACTAAATTCTAATTTCTAAATCAAAATTCTAAACCCTAAATAATAAATATTAAACTCAAACACTAAATACTAAATCCTAACTATAAATACTAAACTCTAATCCCTAAATAATAAATACTAAACCCAAACATTAAACATTAAATTCTAATATTAAATAAAAAAAATATTTTTCATTAAAACATTATTTATAATAAAAATATATTGTTAATAAAAAATGGTATTCATGTTCAAAGAAAAAATCAATGTAATTTTATCCAATAAATTACATTTGATGGTGTTAGAAAGAATTTCTCTTTTTAATATATGTGTAGGAATTAGGAACTCCAATTTTAGCATTTAAAAAAAAATACATCAAATACTTTTAGCATTGCATATAAAACATCAGATATAAAAATGCATTAAAATCAGCATGTCTTTGAATAGAATCAAGAATGTTTGAATGATGAGACAATTGCATGCAAGACAAGTAGCTTACATGAAATCATATTTGGCCTATTGATTCAAAGTTTAAAAATTTATATCTCTTGTTTATATTCAAATTTCAGATAACGTAATTATTATAGATAAAAAGATATATAAAATTATTTTAAAGATTTATATGCATATATAGAATTGTCCGTCGCGATCTCGTGTTACATAAAAAAAATATTCATTGTAAACAGTATCGTACTTACAAACCCGTTCGTCGAAGATACGAATGGTGCATATAAATGTACCCACAATTCAGAAAGATATGGAAACTAGAAGGGAGATAGTAGTCACTTGAAGTTTTGGAGAGACCGAATCAGTGTCAGAACTGGTCCTAATGGCAAGCAAGCCAAACACTTGTTTGCGACCTTAAATATTTGTATACATTTTTTTGGCTGTTTTTAAAAATAAAGATTAATAAGTAAGTTTATTCAAGAAATTCAAAGTTCAATGTTCATATACTTTATTTATTCATTTTATTGTTTACTAGAAATATTTGAAAAACATTTTTAGAGGCCATTCACTTTTTCAGCATATATATATATGTTTTAACAATAAATATTCGGTAATGCATTTAAATAAGTAGCCATGAACATTTGGATTAATCGGATTAAACGGATCAGGTTATTCGGTAATCGGGTTGTTCGAAAATTTTAAATTTACCAAATAAACCTGAAAAACAAATTTTGGATTAATCGGTTTGGATCAAGGTTTAATCGGATCGGATCAATACAAAAAATTTCAGATTAATCGGATCAAAAATTTTATTTAATCGTTTTATTCTTAAAATTATATAATTTTACTTCAAATATTAAATTTTAATCCGAATAACCCGAATAAATTGATCATTTTAAACCGATCCGATCCAAAATCCGAATTAAAAATAAAATTGTACTTATTAACTTATTCATCCATATCCGATTAATTCGAATCCAATTTATTTTGAATTTTATCATACGATCCGAACAACCCAATCCATTTGTCCAACGCTATAAATAAGCTGGAACGCCCATCTCAATATTTATATTGAACGGCCTGTTTTGCGATTTTATTTAGACTTTAAAAGGCTAGATATATTATTATTTAAGCTATACTAATCACATTGAGCTTTAACAGGTAAAAATAACCCAACATTTAGCTCTTACACTGTAGGGCCCAATGGGCTGTACAACTGATCAGCCATGTGTTCTGAAGAGCTTAGCTAAGAGTCTAAGCATGGTCTCCAATGAAGGACTGTTTGTTAGATAAACAAGTGTTATGTAGTCACATCAAAATAAAAAGAATTAATATTAAAAACGTGGCTCCAAAATCAATGTCACACCAATGATTTGTAGCATAAGAACACTCGAGAGTTGAGACATTTATAATCTGCAACTAATAATAAATAAAATAGTGTTTATTTTTTGTTTCATTTAAATAAATAATGTGAGATCACTTTGTAAAAATTTCTAAAATAAAAGTGAAATTGTTATAAATAAAGAAATGAGGAAAGAAAAATAATATAAAGAGATTATTTTATTTCCTTTCCTGAAAATATTATTATCATCATTTTTCTTATGCAGATTTGATAATTTTATAATACATAAAACTATATTACTATCATAGACTGTTATATCAAAAAATTATACTAATCACAAAAGTATTTAAAGATTACTTGTATATTTTCGTTCACTATAATTAGCATATATATTTTGTACTATTCTTGGTACTAAGGATAAACACGAATCGAATATTCAGAATTTTAAAAATATTTGTTATTCGAAACAAACCGATGCATGTTTCCTACATTATTATGGTTGATGATTACATAAAAGATAATAGTTATATAGGTATGAATGAGATATGCTTTGCTATCTCTTTTATATTTTATTTCTACGATAATATGTTCGAGTCGTGATATATGAATAATATATGACAGTATTAAAAAATTAATATTTTATTTCTACGATAATACATTGAAGATAATATCTCTTTTTGTCTTTTTAAAAAGTTATTAAAATTAGTATATGACAGTATTAAAGCAATCATCTTTGTTCTTTTTTCAAATGTATAGAGTAAGCTTAACTTTTAAAGGTATGATTCCTTGAGTGTTGGGTGCTCATACTATGACTTTTTATATATGTAATAACTCATAAGCCTAAGTTTAAAGAACTTTATTGTGGTGTTTGGTAATAGAGAATTTACAAAAGAGGTTTTATAAGTAGTTATATATACTTGATGGAGCCAATGGAGATGAAAGTGAATGATGAGATAATGGAGAAAGAAACAGAAACTGTTGATTTGGTTATAGATAAGCAAGAGTCTAATTCAATCCAGATAGTTGTAAAGGAGGATCAAGTTAATGAAATAACTCTTATTGATGAGGAAAAAGTATTAGCTGAAGCAATGAAAGACTCATCTGCAGTAATGGTGGAGGAAGATGAAATCAAAGATGTGGAGGCTGTTTCAGATGCTGATGATGTTGAAATTGGTACAACAGAAGTAAAACATGTTGAAGTTGAGTCAAAGACAGAGAAGGAATCAGTTTCAGAAGTTGAGGTAAAGGAGGAAAACTCTGAAACAAATGAAGAAGCTGAGATTAAGCTCCATGTTAAGGTAGAGGAAGCTTTATTGATAAGCCAAGATTTGGTGTCTGAGACCAAGAAGGAGACTGAAGAAGTTTCTATTGATTTCATTGAGAAGATCAATGTTAATGCAGATCATGTAATGGAACAATCATCAAAGGATGAAGAAGATATAGCCAAAGAGATTAGTGTCAAGACAAAGAAAACAATCATTGGAAAATCTATATAAGCTTGAAGACTAGTTTAACAGAAGCTAAAGAAGATAACAAAGTCAAGTGATGAAAACTATATTCATTATTAGAATTTGCTATTTGATTTATTATTGTTTTTTTTTTATTTGGTTTTGATTTCAAGTAAAGCTTATTTCATTTTCTTTATTTTTTAGTTTTTCTAATTATTATTTATGTATCTGTGTTGTATAAACTTTAATTTCTTCTTTACATGTTTTTTTTTTCATTTACAAAAGCTTTAACTTATACAACAATGCATCTCTCACATAGTCTCTTATAAATGAATTAGGCCAATTTTATATATACACATAAAAAATAATTCTTTGTGTTTAATTATTTTTGACCAATAAAAAAAAAGTTTGAAAACAAATTATGTTGTTATTATTTTCTAAATATATGCTAACTACATGTTTATATCATATTATTGCATATTATTAACTAAATAAAAGTAAAATATCAGGCTGCTTTGTGCCCAGAGGATTGACAAAAAATATATATGTATAATTAATTAATTTCTTATTTATATCTTTAAAGATTTCAATTATTTGTTTCCATTTTGGGGAGAAAACATATTGTAATTGTTTTTAAATAACAAAAATTAAATTTGACTATATCTCTCATTCAAGATTATCTACAATAATATAATGTATCTAGATATTGTATGTATATAACATTCTATTACTGCTAATTAGAAAAATAATATACACCACAATTAAATGGTAAATTTTCTTCTATTTATATATTTATTTATTTATTATCATTAAATTACAATATTCTTTATTAGGTATGATATATATACTTTTGGATTTAGATAATATTTCCATAAATCAAATACAAAACAATCATATCTTATATATACACCAATACTCTCATTCAAATATTATAACCCAACAAGAAAGAATCATGACTAGACAAAGAACAAAACTGTCTTTGATTGAAAATGAGACAACAAGAAGATCAACATTCATGAAAAGAAAGAGTGGACTTATGAAGAAAGCTCATGAGTTGGAAACTCTATGTGATGTTCCTGTTTGTGTACTCATCAATAATGCATATGATTCGAATCCAGATGTGTGGCCATCGAGAGAAGGGGCTAACACGATTGTATCCCAATGGAAAATGTTGTCAGCTGTGGACAAAACCAAGAGGATGTTGACTCAAGAAACCTTTATACAACAAAGGATCTCCAAAGCAACTGAATCTTTAAAGAAGCTACGTAGAGAGAACAAAGAGCTCGAGATGAAAGAGCTTATGTTTAGTTGTATGAGTGGCAAAACTTCGGCTTCTTGTATTAACAGAAATGATGTTCGAGATCTTGGTTGTATGGTTGAGGAATATCTAAAGGATGTTAATCGTAGGATTGAGATTCTTAATAGGAATGATAATGTTTCATCTTCCTCCTCTGTTCTTGGTGTTGGTGCTACATCTAATGGTATGCCTATGGTTGACATGTGTTATGATCAGAATGATAATAGTTTGAATGTTAAACAGATCAATAAGGATTTGGATTTGAATAAGAAACAATGGTGATGAGATGGGTTGACTTATGTTTTGTGTTTTATTACAGTATGTGTTATGTTTTGTTTTAGTTACATGTGTGTTGGTTTGACATGTAACTCTATTTATTGAATAAATTTCTACAGTTATTAATTAAATAACAAGAAAATGTAAACTTGGGGTATGAAGTGTTCTGATTCAACCAGAAAATAAACGAAAGAACAAGACTTTTAACATACAGAGATTACACATACCAAAGGTAAGAGCCAGAAGCAAACCATAGAGACCTGAAGGAGAGCTATATCAAAGCGCCTTAGCTCGGAGATGAGGTTTGCTTTGAAGAAACCATATCTTGTTACAGTGAAACTATGTTCCAGGAGATATAGAAAGAAGTGAGATACAAAAGCAGAAATAGAACTAAGCCAATCAAAGTAATAACTCTTTTTCTTCTACTCATACAACAAACAAAGTTACATATCATCAACAGATTATGACATATTCATACATATTTAGGGAGACAAGTGTTTGTTTGTTCTCATGCTAAGGTCTTAAGGAAATCACAAACCGAGCCAAGGACACTGCTTCCTCGCATGTTCAGGTACTAACTTAGCTACCATCTCCACAGGCACACCTTTCAGCTCTGTTTCACAACAATTTGAAGGGGTCAAGGCACTTTAAATGATAGATATCACTAGAAGATTAGGTGGAGCCAAGGAAAGGAAAATGTTATATACCATGCGGTTTGAAGTTAAAAAGTGGTGGAAGGAAACGTCCATTAGGTAAACGTGCGTTTGGATCTCTTAGCTCATCAAAGAATGAATGAACCAATGTGTCAAGCTGTGACCAGATTTACAATTCAAGCAAAAGCATGTCAAACAATGAAAAAAGAAATCACAGAAGCATGTTGTTGACTTGGTAATACTCACAGCCGCAGATCGTAGATTAGGAGAGTATTGAAGAAGTCTTGAGACTAAGTCAACAGCTTCTGGAGGCATACGTTTGTGAAAGATCTGTGAAAATGTATATGATGAGAATATATTGTCAGAAGAAGATGTGTGATTTTGATTTATACCTTATGCCATGGATGAGCTTTAATCTGAGGGAATTTGAATTCTGTGTAGTTAGGGTTCATGCATTTGATTTCTTCTCTAGTAGGTGTTCCCAAGACCTACACACATTGCAATATATAAAAGTTATTGAAAACAAGAAACTTTTTATTATAGTGAATATATACCTTGATAATCTCTACAAGTTGATCAACACCACTCTCACCAGGGAACAATGGCTGCCATGAGCATAAGATAAAGTTAGTTTAATCACACAGTTTTGCTAGAACATGAGATAGTCTTGCATTACCTGCCCAAGCAAGAGTTCAGCAAGAACACATCCAGCAGACCAGACATCAATGGCTGTAGTATACTCAGTTGCTCCAAAAATAAGTTCAGGTGCTCTGTAATACCTTGAGCAGATGTAGGAGATGTTTGGTTCACCTTTTACCTGTTTTCAGGAGTTACAATATGATCAACAATGGTTAAATCTAAAGAGGAGATATAACGAACATACCAATACTTTTGCACTTCCAAAATCACATAGTTTTACTTGATGAGTATGTGGATTTACCTGTTTCAAAATAGATGAAACATTGAGGGAGAAGTAAATAACTATGAGTTTATTAAGCTTTTGCATACCAATAAGTTTTGAGGCTTTATGTCGCGATGACACACACCAATACACCGATGAATATAAGATAAGGCTCTAAAAATCTTCCAAAAACATAGAAGAAACTGATAAGTGATTGATACAACAAAAAAGGATAAGAAAAGACTCCAAACTATGCAAAATCGATACCTGATACGTGTAAAGTTTGACATATATGAGAGGCATTCTCTGGTTGAGTTTGTTATAATGTTTGATAACACGATGAACAGTTTCAGGAACATATTCAAGAACAAGATTAAGGTAAAGTTCATCTTTTTCAGTAGTAGAGAAGAAACAATGTTTCAAAGATACAACATTAGGATGATCAAGTAGTCTCATGGTTTGAAGTTCACGGTTCTTATACCTTCTATCTTGTAAAACTTTCTTTATCGCAACAGTTTCACCTGTCTCAAGACATTTCGCCTAATACATCAAAAGCATCCATCAAACTCAGTAAAACTATATCATAAAGAGAAAGGCTGAGCTATAAAACTCACTTGGAACACAACACCAAAAGATCCATGTCCAACAACACGTTCAGCCATGTAACTAATCGTCTACATATTCAAGACTATAACTTAATAAGCAAGTAATATAATAACTTAAAGAGATGAGTGAAGAATCAAGAACAAGAAGAAGAACCTGTTTAGGTTGACCATTTCTTCCACCAATAGTAGTAACTATAATATGACCAGTCTCAGTTCCATTTCCTCCATCTACTACAGTTGCTTCTATTTCCTAAACAAATCAAAAAGTTTAGTTTTTTATATACAAAAACACATTATATGATAATCATCATACTTTATCATCACGAATTTTCATTTCATTCATTTCTTCAGGTAATTTATCAATAGCAGTAGAGTCTTTTGCTCTTGAGGGATTAGGAGCTATTCCCATTGATGATGCCATTTTCAAGCTTACCAAAATCGTTTCTTTAGCTCTGCAAACATAGAAGCAGTTTATTTTACATAGTTAAATTTCTATGGAGGAAGAAAAAAACAAGCTTTAATGACATTTTTTGGAGGAGATAACAACAATAATAGAACCTTTATAGGAAATGAAATATTTAAACGGAAAAATAAAAAATAAAAAATATGCATAAATTATTTTGATAAAGAGCTTAATATTTAAGTAAGAAGATCTAAACGCAAAACACTATAATTAAATTAAATTAAATTAAAATAAAATCCACCAATCAAAAGGGAATATTACTTGATAAATCAGAGTATATAGAAGCAGATCTGAAGTTTTATTTTATTTTATTGAAGAAAGAGATCTTAAAACGTACCAGTGAAAATCTAAAATCTTAGATCGAGGAAGATGAAGATCTTCAGAATTAGGATATGAAGTAGAACCCTACGATTTAGGATTTATGAGTTTTATGATGAATCCTCTATATCTCTCTTCTTTAGTTTTTTTTTTTTTTTTTGAATGTTATTTTATTGTGTTCTAGTATCTCATCATCGTCTTTATAATATAGGTGTGACTTCTCGTGAAGCGTTTTATAGACAAAGGTTTTTACAAAATAAAATTTAATTGATAAATAGGTAAAAAATAATGATACAACATTGTCAAAATGGATAGTCTTAAAGTGAATAAATAATTTAATAAATTTATTAAATAGAAATATATACTTTTCCGTTTGAGCTTGGAGTCTTAACCATTGAAACGAGTCTTGACCATTGAAACGAGATAAGTAGACCATTGAAACGAGATAAGTAGTCATAGGCATTCGGTTTATTCGGTGTAAACGGTTCGGTTTTTGAAAATTAGTTCCGAAGTAAAATCGAAAAAAAAATCAGTTTGTTCGGTTCGGTTTTAGGTAAAAAAAATATTTTCGAATTCAATCCGATTAACCCAAATAAACCGAATAAATCTGAAAATTCATCTTTCGATTTGGTTTATTCAGTATAAATTAAACCGAATAAACCGAACCGTAATATGATTTTTCACCATTATTCGGTTAACCGAATAAACTAAATATAAATTCAAACTGAAGCGAACCGAACCGAAAACCGAACTAAAAATAAAAAAATTTCGATCGGTTTACTCCCTTAAAACTGAACAAATCGAAATTAATCTACTTCGCTTCGGTTTTTAATAAACTGAACAAACCGACCCTAATGCCCAGGGACAGAGATAAGGATCATATGTTTCTTTGATTTTTAGTAAAGTAAAAAACACTCAATTACCATAAGACTCTTGTCTTATAAATGAGGGTAGTTTTGTCTTTAGAAAATATGTATGTGTGTGTATTCATATGGTTGTAAGAATATAACAAGATGAAAATGGGCCGTTGGGTCAAACGTGTCGGAGAGGAGAAAATAAAATGAAAATAATCATCAACGACCCTTATCTAGTTAAAGCTATCTCAATAATTCATCCAATTATTATATATTTAGATTATATCCCTACTACATTTATTAAAGGTTGGAATATAAACATATATATAATTAATTATTTTATATCATGGAGATTCATTTATAAATACAAGGATATGTGAATTTAATGTTTGAACAAATTTTCTTTTTAAAATTAAAGTATTAAACAAAGAATTTTTTGGTTACTAATTTTTTTGAAAATATTTATTTTATTTGCCAAGTAAAAAAGAATGTTGTTCTTTCAGTTCTAAAGAGAAGAAACTTTATTCTCAAATAGTCCTTAAGATATTCAGTCCCTTTTATTTTCGCTATATATTTTTCCTGAATTTTTTAAAAACAGAAATTTACAATTTTTCATTTAAATACTACTAAATTTAATTTCTATTCCATTAATACTACTAAAATTGATTTAGAACAAAATTACTATTTAATAATTTAATTAAATTAGATTTTATTTTGGTAAAATTATATAAAGGGCAATTCTCAAAAATACCACCAAATTAACTTTAATTTCCACAAATACCATTAAAAATAATTTAAGACAAAATTACCATTTAATAATTCAATTGATTCAAAAATTAGATTATATTTTTGAGAAATTACAAAAAATCCAAACAATAAATACTAAACCCAACCACTAAATACTCAACCCAATTAATAAAAACTAAACCCAACCACTAAAAACTCAACCCTGACATTAAATTAAAAATAAAATTTTAATAAAAAATGTTATTTATGTCTAATTAAATAAAATAATGTAATTTTGTCCTAAAAATTATAAATGGTGGTATTAGAAGGAATTATTCTTATATAAATCCTAAACAATAAATACTAAACTCAAACACTAAATACTAAACTTTAATTTTAAATACTAAATTCTAATCTCTAAATCAAAATTCTAAACCCTAAATAATAAATAATAAACTCAAACACTAAATACTAAACCCTAAACTTTAACATTAAATAAAAAATATAATTTTTAATAAAAATATATTTTTAATCAAAAATAATATTCATGTGCAATTGAAAAATTAATGTAATTTTGTAAAATAAACTTCATTTAATGGTGGTAGAGAGTTCCTAAAATAATAATCATAAAAATAAAAATAGAACATGAATATTAAAAATTTCCAGTAAATATACAAAGCTTTTGTAGTTGAAAATTTATAGTGAAACGGTTTAATAATGCAAAATCATTTCTTTTTAATTTTCTGTTCTTTTTTATAATTTATAGTTTCTTTCCAATTTAATTTAATTTCAAAAGGAAATTAAAAAAATATAATTTAAATTTCAGCCGTTTCTATTTTCATATTCATTATTTCTCATCCTTTATACAGAAACTAGTATTTAGCCCGTGCTTATGCACGAAAAAAATTTATAACTTTAAGTTTTAACTAATTATAATAATATTTAAAATGAAAAAAATTTATTTACTTTATTTTGTGAATAATAACTGTGAATTCAAATAATTTAAATTCATAAATATTAATATATTTTTTTATTATTTTGCCCAAATAAAAAAAAAATGGTAGCAATTTTTGTAAATAATTCAATAGATACCTTTACTAATTTAGTTTAAAGAATTAGTTATGTGAAAGATTTAAAATATTAAAATACTATTGTAATATATAATTGTTCAAAACAAAAACATAAATAAACACTTATTTTGGTGATATTAATGAGTTTTCTGTTTTAATTTCAAATAAAACACACAGACATACATAAAAAAAATTAATGTATATTAGTAGCCAGGATATTTGTCTCTGTATCAGATTTTGTATAAACCACTTTTATTTTTATTCAACTTTTACGAAAAAGTTATAAACAAAANGAAAACTGTTTAAAAATGCGTACATTGTGAATTTTAAAAAAATAATTCTCACAACAGTAAAATATATAAATTTTTTAGTGAATAAATTAATATGCATTTTTTATGGAGAAAAAATAGGAAGTGCACGTAGGGTAAAGTGATTTAAATAAAAATTAATTGTTTTTATGTATTTAGAAAAATAATAAAATAAAAATAAAATAAATTATAGATTTTTCTGCTTGTGACACGTCAGCATCTGCTGAAATGTTAAAAGAAAAAGACTGCAGTTATTTTTAAATTTACTTGCTAATTAGTAGAAATAGATAATTTGAATAATATATTTAAATATTTAGAATTATCCATGCTCGTTTCTTACCTGTACTTTCAGTCTAGAAAACATAAAAAGGTGAAAATTATACTAAAGTCAATCATAAATTTCTTCTCCCATGCATAAAAAAATCACACAGTCCAAAATCAAGATCTTAGACTTAAAACATGTCTTACTCAAAGAAAATTTGACATTTCAATTCAAACTCATTTAACTACGACTTGAGAAAAACACATGAAACATAGCGTCTCTGACCCATTTATCAAATTGAATTCTCACAAATCTTTTGTTCTAGTAAAAGCAAACCAAGCCTGACTTCAAGATTTTTCATACACTATATAATCTTCAGTCAAAACAATGGCTTCTCAAGAGACTTCTTTATTCTCATACTTCTAAAATCTAGTTTTTCACCAACAGAGATCAACTTGACTTAGATTTCATTTACCTTGACATGTTCAAGTTAAGGATCATTCATAGGATCCAGTGACGAAACCAAATATTACATGTTCTAGGCTAAGCACAATGATTCTCTGTTTATAAAACGTACTTGTAGTGTTCTAGAGTCAGTAGTTTAGTTGCCCAGTTTAACATATATCGTTAGGGCAAGTGTAACATCCCATGTTCTGGTATGGTAGTACATGAAAAGAGGCTTAAGACATTTGATTTGGTTATCTATGTCACCAAAGTGCACTTATCTTTTCGGTCAAACACTCCTTCAGAACTCTGCAGTTAAGCGTGCTTGGGCCGGAGTAGTATTAGAATGGGTGACCTACCGGGAAGTAATTGTCGGTATTGTGTAAGTGAGGCCAACGCACAGGGAAAGATCATGTGGTGATTTGTAGGGACAGTAAACAAGTTCTTGAGTCTCAGAAAAATAATGCACTGACCTTCGGACGAAAGTGAGGCCCAATGGGCATAGAGAAGACATGGAGGCCCAATGGGCCTAGAGAAGATATGAAGTCGTCCACGGGCCTAGAGAAGACATTGGTGTGCTCACGGACGATTGCGATCGGGGTATTACAGCAAGAGTCTCTGTTATCATTGTTAACTTATGTCGTTGTTATGATCAGTAGAGAACCATTTGTTTTATGTGTCCAAGTCTCTTCATTCTTTGAATGTTTTAATCTTCAACTCCAATATAAAGGACTCGGTTTAGGAGACGGCGATTACAGCTAATTTCGCCAAACCGGTTTAGTTTTCTGATAACCGGATAATATAATAAAACCGACTTAAAACGTCATCGTTTGGTTTTAAGCAAATAGTGTTCTCTGCTTCTCTCTTTAAATCTGGGGTTTAGCTTCGTTGGGGTTTATGAAGGGCTTTGATACTAATCTTCGTCTACAAACTTCTTCTTCTTCTTCTTCACGTTTTCTAGAATTCTCCAATGACCTCTTGCCTAAAAGGCACAGCTTTATAAACCTTAATTTCAAAAATTCATATCCCAGATCTTTTTCTCCCACCATGTTAAAGCTTCTCTCTTCTTCCGCTTCTCGAGTTCACCATTTGACTCCGGCAATTCGGGTCGGGTCTACTCAAGTGGAATCTCCATTGTTTAAATCTTTGAATCAGCTCACTGGTTGGAATCGGCGATCTGCTTCGTTTGGTCACCGTGCTTTCTTCTGTTCCGAACCCACCGATGGCGCCGCTGAGGCTGAAGCTAAGGAAACTGTGTCCGATTCCGAAGGGTCTGATTCGAAATCTTCATCTGCGATTGTGCCCACTAACCCGAAGCCTGAAGATTGTTTAACGGTTAGTTTAACTGTATTCAAAGCGTTTGATTATATCTTCTTTATCCCAATATGTTTTGTTGTATCGTTGGCAATTTAACTGTATAGCCTAATCTCATTCGCTTTGAAATGAATCCAAAGTTAGAATATTTCATTCTTATTCTTGTTGAAATGGCCGAGTGCATGGTGCTTATGAGATGCTTGTTTTAGTAGTGGAGAAATTTGAAGCTTTCAGTTAAGTATGGTGTGTTTTTGTGTTGTTCCATTGTGGTTTTGTATTGCTTAGATCATTTTTCCAATCTGGATTCAGAGGTTTCTAGTTAATAGTCAAGCAAAGCTAGTGGATTTTGTGAACATTATACATATGAATCATTGCTATTTAACGAATTTATGTTTCTCTTGATGGAGCTTTTCTGGTTTTAATTGCAGGTTCTAGCATTGCCGGTGCTGCATAGGCCTCTATTTCCTGGTTTTTACATGCCAATATATGTCAAGGTATGTCAATTCATCCGTTTCTAGCCTTTAAAGATTCTCCCAAAATTACTTAGCCTTGTTTAGCCTTCAACATCTTGGGTCTTAGTTGAACTGTATCTAGCCTTAGAATTTGAGCCAGTATCTTCTTTTTCGGTGCTTAACACTTAACAGAGCCAGCAGTATTTAAGACCTAGTTACAAGCAAATCTTGAGAGAACTGAATTATCAAAGTTGACACCTAATGCTGGTTGGCTTTCTATGTATACATATTTTAGCTGCATTTGATGCACAAATTTGATCAACTATATATATCTTATCT
This sequence comes from Leavenworthia alabamica, assembly GCA_000411055.1. Taxonomy (NCBI): domain Eukaryota; kingdom Viridiplantae; phylum Streptophyta; class Magnoliopsida; order Brassicales; family Brassicaceae; genus Leavenworthia; species Leavenworthia alabamica. Next base: position 74,129 of record KE159441.1, read on the forward strand.
TTCCTGCATAGTTCATTTGATGAATTTGGACAAAATATCTATAAACTATTTATGTCCAACCAAAGCGAATAACATGATTCTTTATGGTTAGGATTTAGGAAGATGTCAGATTTTGCATGTCTGACCAACATGTTCTTTTTCCGATGTTCAGGATCCTAAAGTACTCGCAGCCTTGCAAGAAAGCAGAAGACGACAGGCTCCATATGCAGGAGCTTTCCTGTTGAAGGATGACCCATCAACTGATTCAGCCTCAAGCACTGACATAGGAAAAAACATAAACGAGCTGAAAGGGAAAGAGTTGCTTGACCGGCTTCACGAAATTGGCACACTTGCTCAGGTATTGTGTTACTGCTACTGCTCTTTAACGTCTGTTTGGTGACGTATGATAAAATCAAAAGGCATGACTACCATTACGATTTCCGTGCTGATTTTCCAGATTTCAAGTATCCAAGGGGACCAAGTTATCCTCGTTGGTCACAGGCGACTTCGCATAATAGAAATGGTAAGTCGTTAGTCGTTAGACTCTAACGATTAGAGTAACATGGTTCATACTTTGTAGAATTCTATTTTGAAAGAATTTTTTAGTTCATAAGCTACGTTTACATGCGGTCTTTGATTGATCAAGTAACCTTTTGTTAAGGGAGAAATATTTTCTTTATACAGGTGAGTGAGGAACCACTTACCGTCAAAGTCGACCATCTTAAGGTATATATCTGCTTCTATGTTTTTCCTCGTGTGATATGAGACTTTTGTTTAATTTTCTTTTTCTTTGTGAAATTTTGAAGTCAGGAACCTGTTTTCTTGCTCTCTGTGTAGGATAATCCTTTTGACATGGACGATGATGTCATCAAGGCAACATCCTTTGAAGTTATTTCAACGCTTAGGGATGTACTAAAGACAAGTTCACTATGGAGAGATCATGTTCAGACATATACCCAGGCATGTTTCTCCTCATTATTTTCACCTATGCAGGTTAAAATTTCTCAGGATACAAGTATCTTAGTAGATGTCTTTCAAACTTGTGTAGCATATAGGTGATTTCACTTATCCACGATTGGCCGATTTTGGAGCGGCAATATGTGGTGCAAATAGGCATCAAGCTCAAGAAGTTCTTGAAGAACTGGATGTAAGTAGTTTTTCCACTATTGGTAATTGTATGGTATTCTATGCTTGGTAAATCTCTCATATTCTTTTTGGTCAACCCAGGTTCACAAACGTCTGCGGTTGACGCTGGAATTGATGAAAAAAGAAATGGAAATTAGCAAGATCCAGGTACGTCATTCCCTTACTTTCCTGTGTCTTTCCAACTAGGGGCCTATTCTGTTTGAATGAGGTATGGTTCTTATCTTTTCAGCTTTTTATAGGAAACCATAGCAAAAGCAATTGAAGAAAAAATTAGCGGTGAGCAACGCCGTTACTTGCTAAATGAGCAGCTCAAGGCAATAAAAAAGGTATCTTTCAGCCCGCTTCACAAAGTATGCTAAGTCTGTGATATATAGCACATTTGGTTGATTTATTTAAGTTATCCAATGCAGGAGCTTGGTGTGGAGACAGATGACAAATCTGCACTTTCTGGTCAGTNGGAAATTAGCAAGATCCAGGTACGTCATTCCCTTACTTTCCTGTGTCTTTCCAACTAGGGGCCTATTCTGTTTGAATGAGGTATGGTTCTTATCTTTTCAGCTTTTTATAGGAAACCATAGCAAAAGCAATTGAAGAAAAAATTAGCGGTGAGCAACGCCGTTACTTGCTAAATGAGCAGCTCAAGGCAATAAAAAAGGTATCTTTCAGCCCGCTTCACAAAGTATGCTAAGTCTGTGATATATAGCACATTTGGTTGATTTATTTAAGTTATCCAATGCAGGAGCTTGGTGTGGAGACAGATGACAAATCTGCACTTTCTGGTCAGTGCTAACTTAGAGTATCTTCAATTCTATGTAGCCATTATATATCTTCACTAGAGATTGATCATTTCATGAATTCATGAGGCACCAGCGTCCTTAATTCGAGTTTATAGAGCCGTGCAGTGTTAATTGTAAAACAACTACAGCTTATAGTTTATTTTTACTGCAGCCAAGTTTAAGGAAAGGATTGAGCCTAACAAGGAAAAAATTCCGGCGCATATATTACAAGTCATAGAAGAAGAGCTTACAAAACTGCAGCTGTTAGAGGCGAGTTCAAGCGAGTTTAACGTGACCCGTAACTACCTTGATTGGTTGACCATATTGCCTTGGGGAAATTACAGGTTTTCTCCTCTTGACTTATTTTAGAGTTTTTGTTTTTGTTTTTAAGTAAAGCAATAGGTCTTTGGTATGAGAGACTGATTAAGAGAGGGATGCACACCCATGGCATGATCTGTTTTCCTTAGTGTCACTGATATGAATCTATTTTGTTAAATTTGCAGTGATGAAAACTTTGATGTTGCGCGGGCACAAACTATTCTTGATGAGGATCACTATGGCTTATCTGACGTAAAGGAAAGAATACTAGAATTTATTGCGGTTGGAAGGCTAAGAGGCACTTCACAAGGTTTGATACTTACTCAATACTTGGGTTCCCTTTGTGATTTGATCTTGAATGATGAAAAAGAACTTGTTCTGATTTATAACCTCCACTGCTGACATTTGAGTAAATGTGTCGCCAGGGAAAATCATCTGCCTCTCGGGACCTCCTGGAGTAGGTAAAACTAGTATTGGTCGTTCTATAGCCCGTGCTCTTAATCGCAAGTTTTTCCGGTTCTCTGTTGGAGGGTTAGCAGATGTTGCTGAGATCAAGGTATAAAACATGTTCTTTTCTTTACTTGCAAATCTTTATCGAACATGTACATCTGAATTTTGTCTCAGAAACAGTAAACAATTCTCAAAATAACATGTTTAGGGGCATCGTCGAACATATGTTGGAGCTATGCCAGGAAAGATGGTGCAATGTCTAAAGAGTGTGGGGACAGCAAACCCTCTTGTTCTGATCGATGAGATCGATAAGGTAATAGCTCGTTGTAAATTGGTAGTATCTTCTTTCAGTTTGTAGTCACCATATGTTAAGTTTGGTTCTTGTATTCATCGATGCAAAAGTGTTCAACCTCTAGTTAACAAAGTAAAATTTCTCTCTACAATTAAACTTTTTAATTGTCTATCGGCAGCTCGGGAGAGGCCATGCTGGTGACCCAGCTAGTGCTTTGTTGGAGCTTCTAGATCCAGAGCAAAATGCAAATTTTCTGGACCACTATCTCGACGTTACTATTGACCTATCAAAGGTTACAAATTCTTTCTTTTCTTTGTGATGCTCTGAATTCTGATCTACCAACTTATAGATATAGATACTATTTTGTTTCATGTGAGATTCTTCACTGTTTGAATTGTGAATCCATTTGCCTTGCAGGTTTTATTCGTTTGCACTGCAAATGTGATAGATATGATTCCAAATCCCCTGCTAGACAGAATGGAGGTGATTTCTATTGCTGGTTATATCACTGATGAGAAAGTTCATATCGCAAGAGACTATTTGGAAAAAACTGCACGTAAAGATTGTGGCGTCAAACCTGAACAGGTCTCACACTCTCACTTCCATCTAATTCTTCATTTGTCACTTGTTTTAACTTGGGGTGTGAAATAAGAGAGTTAGTGTAATTCTCAATGAATCACAGACTTCTGGAATTTGCTCAATTGTTCGTACTATTTTGCAGGTTGAGGTGAGTGATGCAGCACTTCTTTCCTTGATAGAAAATTACTGCAGAGAAGCAGGTGTTCGGAATCTCCAGAAACAGATCGAGAAGATTTACCGTAAGGTAAGTCTTGGCACAAGTCTCTGAATTTTTTTCTAAAGACCTCAAAATCTAACATTGCTTACTTTTCTTTTGTAGATTGCTCTTAAATTAGTGCGTGAAGGAGCAGTCCCTGAAGAGCCTGCAGTTGCAATTGATCCTGAAGAAGCTGAAATTGTGACCAAGCTCGACGAGGCCCCAGAGAACCATATTGTCCAAGAAAAACCTGTGTCCTCTGCTGAAGAATCAAAGGAAGATGCTGAAATCGAGAAGATAGTGGTTGAAAAGGTTATGATTAATAAATCAAACCTTACAGATTATGTAGGCAAACCTGTATTCCACGCAGAGAAGCTCTATGAGCAGACACCAGTAGGTGTTGTGATGGGTTTAGCTTGGACATCAATGGGTGGTACAACATTGTACATAGAGACAACTGTTGTGGAGGAAGGGGAAGGTAAAGGTGGCTTGAATATAACGGGCCAGCTCGGTGATGTGATGAAAGAAAGCGCACAAATCGCTCACACAGTTGCTAGAAAGATCATGCTGGAGAAAGTACCAGAGAATCAGTTCTTTGGAAACTCCAAGCTTCATCTCCATGTTCCTGCTGGAGCCACACCAAAGGATGGACCAAGCGCAGGCTGCACCATGATCACATCTTTACTATCACTTGCCTTGAAGAAACCTGTTAAAAAGGATCTTGCTATGACCGGAGAAGTCACACTAACCGGAAGAATTCTTCCTATTGGTGGGGTAAGTAACTCCGGACTTCTCTCACTCTATCACTCTAGTAAAGCTTTTCTTTTACTCTTTGGTGTATGTTTCTTACACAAAAAGTCTTTCAGGTGAAGGAAAAAACTATAGCAGCGAGGCGGAGTCAAATTAAAACGATAATATTTCCGGAGGCAAACCGGAGAGACTTTGATGAGCTAGCTGAGAATGTTAAAGAAGGGCTTGAAGTTCACTTTGTGGATGACTATGGAAAGATCTTTGAACTTGCCTTTGGCTATGACAAACAAGAAGAGTGAATGAACAGAGAAAGCCATTTCTTCATCTGTTGTTGTCTCCATTTAAACACCAAGACCATTCTTGATTCTTTCCTACTCTTTCTCTAAGGAGAGTTTTTGTGTAACAGTTTTACGATTAGAGTAATTTTATGTGGTTGGACTTTTTATGGTATATAACCAAAGCCAAATCATGATAATCAAAATAAAAATGGTTTTCATTTTCTGTAGAATTATAATGTGAGAGAATGATCAGGCTCAACTAACTCTTCCCTCTTAGCTTCAATGTTCTTCTTTGAACACCAGAGACAAGATCATTAACTAAATCATCAACCAAGCTAGAGACTATATCTCCCTCAATGAGTCAATGTCAATGCCTTCTTCATACGCTTCTCTTTCGAAATCAAGCCATCTCCCTTCAGAACTGCTCATATCTTTGTCTACAAGGTCTTCCATCATCATATATCTCATCTTTTTCAACACATGAATCTCTCTGTTCAATTCTTCTGCAAACCAATCTTTCTGTTCAAATAAATAACTAAATAATAATCTACACTATAAAAGTATAGTTCAGCTCTCGTACTTGCGATACGTGGCACTCTATATGGGTAACATTCTCCATGTATTTTTTCCCAAATTTTAAGAACACAGACAGACTATACATTCTTCATTTCTCTCTTCTATTTTGTATCTTCAGAATATAAAATTTTTTTATATTTAATATATTTTTAAATCTGTATTAACATTGATCATATCTTTTTCTGCGTATTTACTTTTTAAATCAGAAATAAATTAAATTTAGAATATATATATATATATACGATATACTAATTTAATATCTGTTAAATATTCATAAATCAATANAATTTTTTCAAAAATATTATTTAGTCAATAAATAATTAAGATTTAGTTTTCAAATTAGAAATTATATTTAGTTTTCAGATGTAAATTTGAGTTTTATATACATTTTTAGATTTTTGACACGTGTTAATTTCTCATCACAATAATCAAATTTTATATAATAATCTTCGTGAAAGTAATTAAGTTTTATTTAATAATATATCATGATCATTAATATAAATAAAATTTAGATAATATTATATTGTGATCAAAATTTTATCAAAAAATTTCTATAAAAAAATAATATCAATATAATAAAATTTAATTTAAATAAAATATTATATATTTGAATATATTAAAACAACGTATTATATAATTATCAAAAAATTTAATTTTATATAAAATATTATAAATATCAAATTTTAAAAAATAATAAATATAATTACAGTCATAATCTTATCGATCAACTAACATGTATCGTAATTTCATTAGTTATAATTTTGACACGTGTTAACTTCTCGTCAAAATAATCAAATTTTATATAATAATCTTCGTGAAAGTAATTAAGTTTTATTTAATAATATATCATGATCATTAATAAATAAAATGAGATAGATACTTGTTGCTATCATTACAATCACTATTATGTGACCACAACATCTATTCAAAGCCAAAGTGTTTAGGTGTGGAGAGACACAAGACCTTGTTTACTATTTTTAAATGTTCTAATCCCTTAGAAAAAAGTAGACATTTGAGGACCCTCTATAAAGCCCCTAACAAATCAAAAGTATATTTCAAGTACACCAAATCATTATCTTCTATCATGTTATTTAAGCATTGTGATTATCTATTTATTTATTAATGGAATTATTAGCCCTACACATACACAGTTTGATCTCATCTGAATCCATTTTATTTCACAATTTTAAATAAGTTTATAACATTCTTAAAAATACTTAAATTTTATAGACAAAAATAGTCTAACTCATTTTCATACTTTTAATCTAAAATTATACATATATATATTTATTAAATTTCATTATTATAGTCATACTTTTAGAATAAACAATATATATATATATAATTTTTTATTTCCGGTAGGTTCAATGTAAAATCAAACAATTGCATTAATAACAAGAGATCAAATATATATAAAATAAATTAGATTATATATATATATATATATATGTAGTTATGTACTATTTGATGTTTGGTCTGTGTTTGCTACTAATTAGGAAGCAAATGAAATGATTTCATCCACTTAGCAGTTTTATTAAATTATTAAACTCCCCTTAATTACTGTCTCAACTTAAAACCACACACTTAGGGCTCGACTGGTCTAAACGCAGCGGGTGCGGATGAGGTTGCG
>KE159441.1:86635-102155 GCA_000411055.1 Leavenworthia alabamica
TCTTAATGATTACAATTATATAATAAATAAATGGTCCCAGCTTCAAGGCAATAATAATCCATTTATTATTATTATTATTATTATTATTTAATCCATTTATTATTAACATACATGCATATAGTATCCTATTATCATCAAAAGAACTATCTAAACAAAGTATACTTTTACAGGTTGGTGTGATCAATGTGTTTGGCAAAAGGGTCATGTTCATTTCTAAAAGTTGATACTTAGATTTATAAATATATATTACAATAATTATCTTTAAATGTCAATAACGAGACATTGATTTATCTTTAAAAGAATATGATTATAATACAATTCATATAGACATATTACTCCCACTAGCTGAAAATGTTACGTCACATTATATTTAAAGATTGTAGATAATGAAATTTCTTTAATAATTTTCGATTTATGGTTATGTCGTTTAGTTAGTGTAAAACTAGTTTTAGTTTTAAAGTTGTAAGAATAGAAAAATATGTGCTTTTTTGAAACTGAGACTTGTGTGCCTAATTCTCACTTTAGCTAGCATGTTTCTGGACTGGGGCCCATTTAATTTCGGCCCGAGTATTTATTTAATCCTTAAAGGGCTAAATTAAGCCATCAATTTAATTAGCCACGTCGACTGAAAAATAGGCGCCTTTTTTTATGGTTCGGATCCGAAGCTCCGGAATTGACTACTAGCGTTCAAGGCAAAACAGCGTTCATGACTTTAGATAACACTTTAGATATGGCTATCTAACCATAACTATATTTTATATTCTAATCATATACTGTAATTTTTAACTTTTTAACTAAACTATAATCATATTCAATGGTTAATAACTATATTTACTAAATTTCAGATTATATGTAATTTTATAATTTAAAAAAAAAAAATTTTTGTTGTTTTGTGTTTTCAATATAAATATTTGGTAAATTTTTATATTTTTATCCTTATCATTTTATTGTTTTGACCAATCAAATAAAACTAAATAACATTAATTAAATATAAATCAATAAAAAATATAAAGAATAATGTGAAAAATTTAAAACAACATATATTATAAAATAGAGGGAATATTAGTTACAGATAATCATATATAAATAATCGTAATCATTAATTGGTTATAAATATATCAAAATAATTAGTTAATTGTATGGTATAATTACTTTACATATAAATAACTGCTAATTAACTACTTTTAACTATCATCTTGTTTATATGATTTTAGATTACTGATTTTTTTTTTGATTTTTTTATGTTTACTATTCTCAAAATTTAAATAAATAAATTATACAACTAGACTTTTTAAATGCTAAAATTTATAAATATATAACATTTCTAGTAATATGATGCTAAAATTTTACAAATATAAAACATTATTTGTAGTAATATCTTTTTCCGTGTTTCACAAAAATGAATGATAGATAAAACACCAAAAACCTAAAGTTTAAATAGACCTAATAACTATCATATAGTGATATATTGTATCACATCATCTATTTATATTTAAATTGGTATAATTGAAAATAATACTATTAGATACTTATATATGATAATAAATTACACCGAAACATGACTTTGAAATTATAGTCGTCCTTTAAAATTATGTATCAACGTGATTTTAAAATTATTCTTAAAAATAACAGATTATTTTCACTAAATAAACTAATAACACATGACTATGATAAAAAATTAAAAAAAATTAATTATCCCCTAAAACATTATCTGATTTAAAAATATAAATTTATTAAATTACTTGTGGTCTACACAAAATTCTTAACTAAACCCTTCTTTATATAAGGATATTAGTATTTGTGGTCTATACAAAATTCTTAACTATTTAAGAAATTTAACAAAAACAACCATAAACTATAACATATGTCCCAATTATATGATTATTAATACTTTACTAACTCTTATTTTATTTATGGTTAATTTACACTCAAACATCAATTACATAAAAGTAATAAGTGTTAGAAAGTATCAGACCAGGTAACTATTTTTTCTTTTGCTATTATTATTATTATCATTTTTCTAATTTTTGTACAAATTATAAATAGTGAGTAAGGAAACGAACCTAAGACGTTCGGAGTTAGGTTCGGATGGGTTAAATAGCGTCTCTTTCTCAAACTCGCCGAGAAAGTGAGGGAAAATTATCATATATTCAAAAGACCTTTAATTATTATTAGTCTTCCGTTGCTCTTCTTCTTCTTCTCCCTTTAAAAGCCGCAAATCTCTCTGTACCTAAGATCAAATTATTATCTTCACAACCTCATAATTCACCACCAAAATTTTCTAATCGTAGCGTTCTCTTGTAGATGGCGATGACATCGGAGATCAATGATGTTTCGTTTTCCGTTGTATCTATTGTTGAAGATGTTCTTCAACAGTTTAGTAACCGATCAAGCGATGTTGGCTTTGTTCCCCGGAAAGTTGAGGAATCTTGTGAGTCGTTTCGTCTAGATCCTTTCTCGCTCGATTTTGGTTTTGTAAATTTATCATGGAGAATACGATTTTATCTAGGTTGTTTAATGAATTGATAGTTCAGGATGATTTTGAATTATCAATCAATGTTAGAATTTGTGTTCATGGATTGGTTTATTTGGATTTTAAACAATAAATATTTTGCAGCTTTAAGAAGATATGAAGCTGCTGGGTGGCTTAGAGAAATGATTGGAGTATCCAATGGTAGAGATTTTCCAGCTGAGCCTTCTGAAGAAGATTTTAGGATTGGATTGCGAAGTGGTATTGTACTTTGCAATGTTCTTAACAAGGTTAATCCTGGGTCAGTCTCAAAGGTAAATTTCTCATAAATGTACATCTTTAATATGTTGCTCTTTAGCTTCTGGGGTTTGTTCTTGGTGTTACATTAGAAAACTGTAATATATTGGAAGCATAGATGAGATTTTACATATGGAGTCAAGTATATGTTGATTTCAACCTTATAAGGTTCTGATTCATGTGGAGAATTAACATCTGTTTACAGGTTGTTGAAGCGCCTGATGATGTTGTTGATGGAGCTGCACTCTCTGCTTTCCAATACTTTGAAAATATCAGGAACTTTTTAGTGGCCATAGAGGAAATGGGTTTGCCATCATTTGAAGCTTCAGATATGGAGAAGGTAAAAGAATGGAAGACTGAAGTAGCTTTTCCATTATTGATGATTTGTTTTAACTATGTTTTTTTAGGGAGGCAAGTCTGTAAGGATAGTGAACTGCATTCTTGCTCTTAAATCTTATAGTGAGTGGAAACTGAAAGGTGAAAATGGTCCATGGAGGTATGGAGTGAACATGAAAAACAATTTTGGATTGCGAAAACCATTTCTGAGAAAGAATTCAGAACCGTTTATGAATTCCATATCAAGAGACCCTTTTAAAGATATCACATCAACTGATCAACCTCTTTGTTCTAATGGAAATGTAAGTGAATTTTTATTTCTGCATTGTGGAAAATGTTTGGTTCTGTGGCATGGTTTGTGGTCTTTGATGGATTTTTTTTTACTTTTCAGGGAGATTCTAGATCCATTAATGCACTTGTTCGAACATTTATTTCAGAGAAAAAGCATGAAGATATTCCAAATGTAATGGCTCTTTAATTTTTTGCAGTTCCCTTTCTTGGCATTGATCTGTATAAAGCTTCTTAAGGATCTGAGTTGCTGCATATTTAAAAACTGATGTCTATGTACCTCCAACAGATATCAGAAATCGTTAGCAACATTAGCAGACACAACTTTCAACTTTTGCAAATTCTTGTTAAGAAATCTGATTTCTTTTACTACTTCAATCTGTTCAGGTTGTAGAGTCGGTTTTGAACAAAGTTATGGAAGAATTCCAGCAGCGGTTATCAATCCAGAATGAAATGGTGAGTGCAAGTGAAGTCAATTATGATGTCACTTTCTTTGGAGTGAAAAGTACCGTTAGTCCCAAGATTTTGATCTGGCTCATTGATGTTATGAAACTGGCTTTCAATTTTTCAGATGAAATCAAGTTCAAAGCCTATTACAAAAGATGATTCATTCTGTGAGACAGTGGTACAGTCTCCCTCTTCCCAGTGTGACGAAATACAACATGAGGAAACAGAAGAAAACAGTCCGTTACAAGCTGTAGAAGAAAAGTTTCAAAGAACAAATACTGAACGCTATGAAGAACAGGAGATTCTTCTGACTCAACAAAAACATATCCAGGTAATTTTCACTCTGTTGCAACTTTATGGCATTGGAGGATCTAACAACCGTATTATAAAATGGTTGCTGTTTCTATCTTCCATTCTCTGTTTAGCAATCACAAGTTAGAAGGAGTTAGAACTTTGTGTTTTTGCCTGCAGGAGTTGAAGCAAACCTTAAACACTACAAAAGCAGGAATGAAATTACTGCAGATGAAGTATCACGAAGATTTCTCTTACCTAGGTATCAACTCAGATCATGTTCTTGTTATGTCCTTCTGAAGTCCTCAATGTTCAATCAGTGAAAATATAATGTATCATCATTTTGGGTTTTGTCACACAGGCAAGCATTTAAATGGTTTAGCTTACGCGGCTACGGGATACAAAAGAGTTCTTGAAGAAAACCGCAAATTATACAATCTAGTGCAGGACCTAAAAGGTAATTTGACAGAAGAAATTTATTTTGTGTCAGTCATACTTGGAGGATCTTGAATCAGTAAAATAGTTCCTTTTTACCTTCATAAAGACCTCTCACTCACTTGGTAATGTTTAGGAAATATACGAGTGTACTGTCGGGTGAGGCCTTTCTTGCCGGGGCAAAAACCAACTGGTTTAAGTACCGTGGAACACATAGAGGAAGGGACTATCACGATCAGATTGCCATCTAAGTATGGGAAAGAAGGAAGCAAACCATTTATGTTCAATAAAGTATTTGGTCCTTCCGCAACACAAGGTTATAGAAGGATTTGGTTTTTGTTTCCCTATAATAAACATGTTTATATGCGTATGTTTCTCTTTGAATAACATTAGATATTGAATCCTTTCTTCTTCAGAGGAAGTGTTTTCAGACATGAAGCCTTTGGTACGGTCGGTTCTTGATGGCTACAATGTATGCATCTTTGCTTACGGGCAAACTGGGTCCGGGAAAACTTTTACCATGGTAAAAACTGCTGCTACTATGTTTGTCTTGCTATATTGTTTTTGATTTGATATACTCTGGATCTTTTTGAATCTTTGTACAAGACCAAATTCCTAATTTGCTTAACTACTCTAGACAGGGCCCAAGGTACTGACTGAAGAAAGCCTAGGTGTGAACTACAGGGCACTGGCAGATCTGTTTCTTCTATCACATGAAAGAAAAGACACGATCAGTTACGAAATCTCTGTTCAGATGCTTGAGATTTACAACGAGCAAGTCAGAGATCTACTTGCCACAGATGGCCAAATTAAAAGATATCCTTTAGATTAATAGAAGTCTTATCTGTGTGTTCATCTTATAAAAACTCTGAGATACTTCGGTTTGTTTGATCATTAACTCGTGATTACATTAGAGATCAGAAACAACTCTCACAATGGAATCAATGTTCCTGAAGCAAATCTAGTACCTGTCTCATCTACCAATGACGTTATACAGCTGATGGATCTGGGACATATGAACCGTGCAGTGAGCTCTACAGCCATGAATGACAGAAGTAGTCGATCTCACAGGTTTTTTTTCCTCTTATTATGTCATGACTCATGAGTACTTCGTTCTTTCTAACTCCAATTCTTCGTTTCGTTGACAGCTGTGTCACTGTTCATGTTCAAGGCAAAGACCTCACGTCTGGGGCTATCCTCCATGGTTCTATGCATCTCGTTGATCTTGCAGGAAGTGAGAGAGTGGACAAGTCCGAGGTGACTGGTGACAGACTGAAGGAAGCTCAACACATCAACAAGTCCCTCGCAGCTCTTGGAGATGTCATCTCTTCCCTTTCTCAGAAGACTTCTCATGTTCCTTACAGAAACAGTAAACTAACCCAGCTACTTCAGGACTCACTCGGTAAATTTCTCAAAACACTCATAACTCAGTTGCATTAACGTAAATAGCACACAAATCTTATACAAGCAGATTCGCAACATTATCAGGAGGATCAGCCAAGACGCTTATGTTTGTTCACGTAAGTCCAGAAGCTGAAACTCTTGGAGAAACTGTTAGCACTCTTAAATTTGCTGAAAGAGTTGGGAGTGTTGAGCTAGGAGCTGCTCGTGTGAACAAAGATAACTCAGAGGTCAAGGAGCTTAAAGAACAGGTTCTTAAAACCATAAACTATTACCAAGGCTTTGGTTGTTCAGCATATTCATTTGCTGTGTTCGTGCATAAGTATATCATATCACTAATCTGATAGTGTCTTTTGCGTTTTCAGATTGCTAATCTTAAAACGGCTTTAGCGAGAAAAGGAAATGGTAATAATGATGTACAAGCAAACTCTATACCAGTCAACCGTGAGAGACTATCGAGAAGAAGATCACTTGAAACTCCTTCGATTCAACCCCGAGTTCCTACCACTGGAAACACATCAAACAACATTAGGCCACAGATCATGGATCTAAGTGGACCAGAGGTATCTTTTACTTTCCTCCAGATGATTTAAACCAAAGTATAATTTACATATTCATGTCATCTATGTAGGCTTTTAGCGATACATCATCTTCAAGAAGACACAGCTTAGATCTCCATGAGCTGATGCAATCTCCTTCTCCTACTTGGCCAAGGCAATCACTCAATGAGAAAGATGAGGATAGAGAATTTAAGTCAGGGGAGTGGATCGATAAGCACGAAGAATCAATTCAACAATCACTGTATGTAACTCACATTCCCAGTAAAACTATATAACATATCATCTTCTTAATGTTGATCATTACAATATTTTCAAATGACAGAAATGGTGTTGGGAAACAAGATTTCGAAGTGCAGAGTATTACAGATAACGAATCTGATGGCGCAACAAGTGATTGCTCAGATTCTGATTTGATGTGGCGATTGAGTGTTCAAATGAATGTTCCTAGAGGTTCTAATAATAAACAAACCTCAGCAAAAACCAAACCAAAGAAAACTCAGACCAGAACTGCTAAACTCACAGAAACGAGGTATAACTTTTATGAGTGTTTACAACAGTTTTATTGATTTAACTGTGAAATGTTTTTTTATTGTGGCAGAAGTTTAATTCCGTCGCTGATCCCTGCGCCAAGCAAGAGAACAACGTTGAGTTCACAGCCGCAGCGAACAACCAGAGATGGCAAACGCAGACTGAGTTTAGGCATGTGAACATGTTTCCAACAGTTTTTGTTAATATTTTTATATTAGACAAAGATTTGTTATTTGTACATTGTGAGAAAGCAATCTTTGGTTTGGCTTGAAAATCTCAAATTTGCTGCTTTTTGAGTGTACAAAGAATTTATTCCTTAATATTATACAGTTTTCATTTGGATTTTTTTCAATTTGTGTATGCATATATAATTTGGTTATCTAAACAATAAATGTAGAAAATAAAAAAGGATCTCTGAACTAATTACATAAGAGCAGTGCCTCTAATACATTGACCTCATGTACTACGACTTATATTATTAGACCAAACTAATGATTCATGGTAGCACAAGCTCGAGTTAAGTATTTAGAGCGATGAGGAATGATCGGTCTTGTGTCACACCGACCAAATCTTTGACCTATTGTTCTTGCCCCTTGACCAAGGTAACTACCAAATCTTTTATTTGTCGGTACCAACAACAAAAGCAGGTGGTTTCAGATTTATTTGTCATTTGCTCTTTTTACCTAATCCAGAAGATCTTTAGCTTCTCTATCGTTTCCTTCTCTTGTTTATAAATGTATCCTCTCGTTACATTTTGGTTCAATTTGTTTACTTTTGTCGGAGAAAGATTCAGGGAGCTTGAGTATAGTTTAGGTATGTTTATTTTCATTTCTTTGCAATTTGATTCCTAAGATGGATTAAGTGGCTATCTTGTTTTGTCGTTTTTTGTAACCCAATGCAATCTCAGTTTCAGTGCCAATGTCATGAATGTGAATCCGATTTAATGAACCGGTTCTAGCAAAGTAACAACTGATTTCACTATGGGTGTATAGTTATGGGCCTAATGTCAAATTTAATAATGGGCTTTTTTGCGCAATATCGTGCAACATTCGAGTTTTCACAAAAGTAAGCTATAATAATATATATATATATATATATATATATTTTAGAAAACATCCAATGAAAAATCACTCAACAGTATATATTCAAAAGCAGAAGAATTATTGTTTTGGGATTAAACAATATAATTACCCAAAAGTACATCCAAATAATTCTGCTACTTTTTTGTATCCACTAATAACACTTTATATCATTTTTTAACAATACAACTTTATATTTAACCGTTGATTATATTTATATATAACTAGCAATTTTTTAATACTATAAATTAGTGTATTAATACATTTCATTAAATTAGCAGAAATAAACTAGTATAAAGCTAAAAAAAAAGTGATTGAACACAAAAGTTCCGTTTGAAAATATAAAAGACTATGTTGAGAAGACATATCCGGTGCACCGTCCCACATGTGATTGTAAGTAGCCTAGCCACGTGTTGAACATAGACTAGAACGTTTTATTCAGGTTCGCTTGTGGGTCCCTTTTAGGCGCTATGTCCGAATATATCATGTGGTTTGTAGTGTAGACTAGGTTCGGTTGCCGAATTGGAACTTCCCTTAAAATTGGGAAGTGATCATCGAGCCTCTTGGTTGTGGTGATCCTCTGTTTCCCTCGTCACGTCCACGTGTATTATTTTATTAAAAACATTTATTTATTTTACCATAAACTTTAAATTTTGTTTAACGTCAAAAAAATAATTGAAAAAAATAGAGAAAAAGATTTGGTGTGCATGATTGTTGCCGACATATTGGGGATTCATCCAACGAATACATAAAATCAATGTATGTCGTTTTATGCGTGATGGGTCCCATTACAAGACTACCGTCACAAGCGGTCACACAACACAGTACCCATAATTGGGTCCCACTGACTCATCCTCGATGACTGTGAAACCCGAAGGTTCATGTGCGTCTTGTTAATATTAGAGCTGTCACGTACGGTTTCCAATTCGGTTCGAAAAATATCTTCGAATCAAACCGGAATATAGCTGTCAATTGATTAAACCGGAATTGAATTATAGTCATTGTAAGATAACAGACTAATCAACCCTTTTATCGTGTGAGCTGTCTATTGAATATAAATATTAATCAAACAACCGATTTTATTAAGACTATTTGAGATATTTTTGTATAAAATAATTTCACATGAGATATTTATATGACTAATGATTTTATATTGTTTTGTTTAAAATAGTTCACAGAGCATCTCTATTTATTAAATTATAAAATATATATAGGCATCTTTTTGAGGTGTTTATTTTATAGTTACAATGATTTATGTACAAACATGGACCATTTCACATGTAAAGTATTATATCATTATCTTATATAGTATACAATATATAAAAATGTTCCATACTTTATATTAAAATGTTTCATACTTTAGAATCCTTATTTAAAACGTGTATATGGGCTACGACTACTTTATATGTATTTTGCATGCTCTATTTTTTGTTCATAATCAATAAACAATTTCTTAAACATATAGAACAGTTTAAGTTCTACACAGTGTCAAAACTCAAATTTATAAATATTTTTATATTATTTTTAGTTTGAATTATAAAGATATTTCTTAATGCATTATTATAAAGTTTATTTTTCATTTAAAAATAATCACTGTGTTTGCTTTTACTAACTTTATTAAAGCATTATTGTGAAGTCATTTCTATCAATTTCATATATTTTTTTCCTACACATCTTGCTTGGCCGGTAATGAAGATCCGTAGCAGAAATAGTCTAAAACCTTAGATCTCTTATATATTGTATGAATACATTAATTAACTTCGTTTTATTAAAGAACATCTAAAATGTAATTTACAATTTAAAATTTAGTTCGGACATTGACCTAGTTGTTTTTGTTAGAAATTATAATATTTTAATCATACTTATATAATACATCAATTAGGCTCACGTATTTAAATATGAATTTAAATATATACACAAAAATAATATATATATAATACATCAATTAGGCTTCTGTATTATTGAGGAAAGAAAATAACCAATAATATAAGTGAAAAATATAAACAGTAAAATTTTTCTTATCAGAAAAGTATTTGATAATTATTAATTCTTGCTGATTTTGCTTTATTTGACCCTTGATGAAACAATTGGGACACAGTCTATTTTATTGTTTTTGTTTTCTGATTACAATTTTTTTTTTTGTTAAAGATTTTTTCAGATTTTAACACCATTTAAAACTATATAAGTTCTTTAATACCAAAAAAAATGTCATGGTTGACATAGTAATTATTTATTTTGTTAAGAAACCAGTATTAAATATAGTTGTTCTGAACCAACCAATCTTTTTTCTTAAAATTATTTATTTGAGACCATACGGTTTTAAAACATATAATATTAATAATCAACAAATATCGTGTAGATTTTTACAATAATTTAAAAAAAAAAATACAATAATTGAATATGATGATGATATTTTATATCAACCACAAAAGACCAAAGAGGATAGATATGTCATGCCACTTCTTTGTCCCTCTCCTAACCACAAGATCAAAATTGACAGACTCAAAAACAACGTACCATTATATTTTAAAAACAATTATTTCAATTCATTCTCTTCTCTTTAGAGCATTAGCCAATTCTTGTTCACCGTTTTGGTTTTAAGTCAGCTTTTTCCGAGCTTACGTCATCTCTCCGGCGTTTCTAACCTCTATTCTTCACGTGCCATTTCAAAGGTCTAGTCTTCTTCTACCTATATATCTCTCTTTGAATCTGATTGGTCTGTGACAAACTATAAAGATCTAACTCATACTTAATGAACCAGTTAAACACTTTTTTATAGATCTTCATTAGTTTCCACTAGGCTTTATAGTTTTTTGATATTAAAAAAGTAAAATTTTGATTAAAATTATCCTTTAAATGTTACTTTTTGCGAACTTAAGATTCTTGTTCTTTTGTCTCAAATTATTTGTAAATTTTTTTCTTATTTATATGTTATAAATTAGAAAAAAGCTTAACTTATTTTTGAAGCAAAACAATGGGATTAATTAGGTATTAATATATAGTTTAAGCAAACAAGCATGCTTAGATGATAATTTGTATATACTGGAAAAAGCAAAAAGATAAGAATCTTGGAATCTTGCTACTTGTTTACAATTTCCTTATTAAGAAACATCTCTAAATGTAGTTTCTATAAAAAGAAACTCAATTTCACTTTTAATCATTTTTATCATATTTTTATATATCCATTGTTAATCTCATAAAGCTTTTTTTAACTCATCTTCTAAGTTTCTAAAACCTTTTTGGTTTCTTGTTTCTCTTTACAGATTCAAGATTATCTTTTAACAAGAAAGTTTTAAGACATGGGACACTTTTCTTCCATGTTCAATGGATTAGCTAGATCTTTCTCGATAAAGAAAGTGAAGAACAATAATGGAAACAACGATGCTAAAGAAACTGCTGATGAGATGGTGAAAGAAGCAAAGAAGAAAGAACTTATTCTTAAATCTTCAGGTTATGTTTATTCACAAGGATCTAATAACTCAGCCTCTGTTTTCTCTAAACGCGGTGAAAAAGGTGTTAACCAAGACTGTGCACTCGTTTGGGAGGTACTATTACTTACTGCGTTTGCGTTTCTTTCTTTCTGCGTTTGCGTTTCTTTCTTTCTGCGTTTGCGTTTGTTTGTTAAACTGCTTTATTCTTTTAGATGTAACATCTTAACAAAAGCTACATTTATATAAATATTTATTATCATATATTTGTATTTTTTAAAATATATATTATACTATAAATAATTTATTTTTATTTTTTAGTAATATATTTTACTATATAATTATATATATTTATTTTTTGTTTTACGGTTGATCCAGAATAATCCACCGTCGATTCTGTAATTTGGTGATCCGGAAAATAATCCGAATTAATACACTGATATATACTTTTTGAGTACGTTTTTATATAAATATCATTTAATACGGTTTGAGTACATATTTAGCATATTTTTGCATTTTACATATATTTTCACAATATTTTTGACCTAATTTTGTAAATATGTTATATAACATTTTGGTTAATAGGGTTTTGGGTGCCAAGAAGACATGATCTTCTGTGGGATATTCGATGGACATGGTCCTTGGGGTCACTTTGTATCTAAACAAGTAAGAAACTCAATGCCTTCATCGCTTCTTTGTAACTGGCAAAAGACTCTTGCTCAAGCTACACTACTAGAGCCTGAGCTTGACCTAGAGGACTCCAATAAAAAACTCTCAAGATTCAATATATGGAAGCAATCTTATCTTAAAACATGTGCAATGGTTGATCAAGAACTTGAACATCATCGTAAAATCGATTCTTACTATAGTGGCACAACCGCTCTAACTATTGTTAGACAGGTAAAACTTGAAATGTATATAATATATAGTTTCTTATTGTTAGTAAATAACTTTATTATATATAAATATATATGTTCATTGATTAATGGTTTCTTGATTTGTGTAGGGTGAAGTTATTTATGTAGCTAATGTAGGCGATTCACGAGCGGTTTTAGCCACGGTTTCGGACGAGGGAAACTTGACTGCGGTTCAGCTTACCCGAGATTTCAAACCGAATCTGCCACGTTAGTTTTTAATGTGATCTTATGAATCTTACTATAGTAAACTCTTGAATCTTGATTAATGTATTTGATGTGGTATAAAACAGAGGAGAAAGAGCGGATCATCGGATGCAAAGGGCGGGTTTTCTGCCTCGAAGATGAGCCGGGAGTTCATCGTATGTGGCAGCCGGATGTCGAAACACCGGGCCTTGCCATGTCGAGAGCCTTCGGAGACTATTGTATTAAAGAATATGGATTGGTCTCAGTCCCTGAAGTTACTCAAAGGCATATCTCTACTAAGGACCACTTCATTATCTTGGCTAGTGATGGGGTAAATATTTATAAATATTTATTTGATCTATGGCTTTGGTTTTTAGTTGAATATATTTATAACACTTTTAAGGTTATAACTTATAAGGAATATAAATTTGGTTAGAATCTAGTTTATGTACATTTTTTTGGCTATGTTAGATTTGACTTGGTTTGTTATGTTTATAAAGTCAATTTAATTATTTATTTGCAAAGTAATTAACCAATCTTTTTTTTTGATATAAAAGATATGGGATGTGGTTTCTAACCAAGAAGCTATAGAGATAGTCTCGTCGACGGCTGAGCGGCCTAAGGCGGCAAAGCGGTTAGTAGAGCAAGCGGTTCGGGCATGGAAGAAGAAGAGACGAGGAATCGCCATGGATGATATCTCTGCGGTTTGCCTCTTCCTTCATTCATCTTCTTCATCTTTATCACAACATGTTCATCATGCCACGACTTTTAAGTAAAAAAACTTTGTGTTGTAAATAGATAAGTGATAGCGTTGCGTTTGTGACGTTCGTATTGAAATTAGAAATGCGGTTTTTTGGTCGCACCATAATGAGAATGTGTTTGATACCAATCCTAATTCCCAAGAAAATGAACAAAACAATGAAGAAACCATAAGAGAAGTATTTATTTTAATATACACAACGTTTTGATAAAACGGAACCATTCTAATGGACTATAAAGCGTGTAGTTCTGGAAGTCTCTTTATTAGCAAACGGGCTTGGCCCAAAAATAATAGACGAAGAAGAATTTAAAAAGATGTCGTTGAATTAAGATTTTAAAATTATTTTAATGTATTTTAGTTTGACATATATTGTAAACCACTTTTTAAGATATTGCTATTTTGATTACTCGTTTTAGAAAATAAATAAATTAAAATGCTATCATATTTGTTGTCAACTATACTCAATAAATGTAAATATTTTCAATCATACGATATGAACCACTATATAAATTCCATAACATAAACAGAAGCGTGCTAAGCGTTTTATAGATCCGAAGCGAAAAATTATTTTATATATTTTATTTTAGATAAAAATATAAATTATAATTGAATTTTTTATTTTATATAAATAGTAAAATATATAATTTTTTAAAGATAATAATATTGATAAATATACAATTTTTTAGAACTTAATTTTTTAAATATATAAATTTTTTTACAAATAATAATATTTATAATAGTTATAACTAAAAAATAAATTTATATTTTACTATAGTAGAAAAATACATCATAACATTTCTTCCACGGTTCATCATCTTCTTTAATTATATAGTAAGATATTTTTATTATTCTTGCATGTAATATTTCTACATCTATTATTATTATTATTATATCTAATTATATTTTTTCCTTTTTTTTCAGATTCTCTATCTCAACATTATTTTGTTTTGTGTCTCTTTAATTTTTTTAAGTTACGTTCGACTTGTGTATAAAATACAAGTTGAAATATGATAAAATGATACATATTTTACGTGACTATTATTTAAAAGAGAATAAATTTAAGAATATGGTCCACCTAAGCTAATGGTCAACGAAATGAAGTCAACGAAGTAGAAGAACGTGAGGAGCGAGAATCTCGCAACTAGAAGATCAAGATAAGTCTTTCAACTTTGTCGTTATCTTATTCTGGTCAGGTATATCACACCCAACTACTCTACGTTTAAATTTTGTTTTTTCTTCTATATATAATTTAACAGTTTAATATTATCTATAGAGATTATAAACTTTAGGATATTAAACAAGTTTGGTTTGAGTCTGAGATATACTATTTAGAAAAGCTACTAAACAGTAAACACACGTAAGAAAACTATAGCCAATAGATATATGTGTTAATGCATTATCAACTATCTTATTTTCAAGATTAAGTTTGGATAAGATTTCCAACATTGTCATATATACATCTATAATTATGTATGGTAAGAAAACTCATAATTTTTAATGTCACTAATCGATACTATTAGTTAATTTACATGAATCAAAATGATAGAAAAAATTAAAGTTTTATTAGATGAATAGTATTTTGCTTCAACCATATAAAAATACAATTATTGCTAACATATCTTTAAGGAGTTGGCTCCACTTTATGATATATGGAGTTTAATTATTGCTAACATATCTTTAATAATCTTAATTTTATTTCGATAATTCAGTGTAAAAATTAGATAGAAGTCACGTATGCATGTCTTTCTAAGAAAAAAAGTCAACTTCTTGATCCGTACACTTAAGTACATCAATTTCATGTATATAAACATCTAATTAGGTATGGGCATTCGGATAAAAGAATCAGATTCGGATAAAAATCATTCAGTTCGGGTATATTGGGTGTAGAAGTCTAATACCCAATGGAATGATTTTTTCGGGTTTGGTTAGGATTTGGATTCGGGTGAAGAAATATTGAAAAAAGAAAAAAATTTATTAAATTTAAAAAATATTAACTAAAATATCATAAATATAACTAAAATTTTTAGAATATTTTAATTATTTATATATATAATATATATAATTAGATTTTGGGTTTTAACCAACGGATTCGGATTCGGG
>KE159441.1:121262-187929 GCA_000411055.1 Leavenworthia alabamica
TCACAAAATTTTTTATTAATTTATAATATTTATTATTAAATAGGTTTTGTTCTGTGTAACATCGCCAACCAAAAAAAATTGATTTTGTCCGAGCGATAAAAAAAAATGAGATAAACTAGATAAACAATTTATATATATTTGAATAATAAAAATTTCTCCATTGCTTATAGAGTTACATATAGGATAAAACTATTTTATAAATCATGCATCAACTTATAAAAAAATTATATATTAATGCAGCTATATGATTATTCTGCGATAACTTTTGTTTGGATAGGGCTTGTTGTTTACAAAGAATTGGTAACGTAAGATAAAAGGATGAACAATTTATTAGACTAATAGAATAACACCAACATTATTTGTACATTTCTAGCAAATATTATATACTATATACTATAATTGGTAATTCCTTAGTGTATAATTTTCCTACACCTTTTTGTTAAAAGGAAGATTATATTATTGCATGTTACGATCTTTCTTTGAAAATAGGGTGTAATTGTACTTTTATATAAGTCAATGTTAATTTCTGATATACTTTTAAAATTTTGTTTTTTATTTCAATTTTCTCGTATTATTATAATTTTCTTTTGGATTTTTTTTAATCTCTTCTTCCGTTTAATCCACTTTCCTCCTCTGATTTTTAAGACAACAAAAAATAAAAGAGTATAATAGAGATTTCTTCTTCTGGGTTCTCTTTATTTTGACCCACATTTTCTCGAGAAAATTCAAAGCGTGAAAAATTCTTGTGATCATCTCTTCATTGAAGACCCGTTATTCTTCGCCTGTATTTGGTGCAAACCCTTGTATCAATTTTTGTATTTTGGGATCTGAGAAGAAAGACGATGATGACAAGTATGGAAGGGATGGTGGAGAAAGGAGTATTGGATGATATTATAAGAAGATTGTTAGAAGGTAAAGGAGGTAAACAGGTTCAGCTATCGGAGAGCGAGATTCGTCAACTCTGTTTTAATGCTCGTCAAATCTTCCTTTCTCAACCCAATCTCCTTGAGATTCGTGCCCCTATTCGCATCTGTGGTATAAATCGATTAAACAATTGGGGATGGAATTTGCTTTATTAGGGTTTCTATTTGAATTTTACCATTGTAATCGACTGAATGATGAAATGGTGCAAAATTAGGGTTTCTCTGTTAATTTCTGTAAATTGGGGAAAATTAAGTTTTTTCTATGGATTGAGCATTTAGGTATTGTAATCGATTGAATCACGAATTGGTGCAAAATTATGGTTTTTCTGTTAATTTCAGCAATTTGGGGGTTGAATTGGTAAAGCTAGCGTTTTTTCTATGGATTTGACCATTTGGATATTGTAATCGATTGAGTGATGAAATGGTGCAAATTAGGGTTTCTCTGTTAGTTTGAGCAATTTGGGGTTGAAATGGCAAAATTAGGTTTTTTATGAATTTGAGCATTTGGGTATTGTAATTTTACCTTTTTGGTGATCTTCAGGTGATATCCATGGCCAATATCAAGATCTTTTGAGGTTATTCGAATACGGAGGCTATCCTCCTTCAGCAAACTATCTATTCCTTGGTGATTACGTTGATAGAGGCAAACAAAGTCTTGAGACTATATGTTTACTCCTTGCTTACAAGATTAGGTACCCTTCAAAGGTCTTTCTATTGAGAGGGAACCATGAAGACGCTAAGA
Organism: Leavenworthia alabamica; assembly: GCA_000411055.1. NCBI lineage: Eukaryota > Viridiplantae > Streptophyta > Magnoliopsida > Brassicales > Brassicaceae > Leavenworthia > Leavenworthia alabamica. The sequence continues at coordinate 122,928 of KE159441.1, forward strand.
TCAATAGGATTTATGGATTCTACGACGAATGCAAACGGAGATTCAATGTACGCCTTTGGAAGGTATTTACTGATTGCTTCAACTGTTTACCTGTAGCTGCACTCATTGACGACAAGATCCTATGTATGCACGGTGGCTTGTCACCAGAATTGGAAAATTTGAATCAGATTCGAGATCTTCAAAGACCTTCAGAGATTCCAGACAATGGTCTTCTTTGTGATTTACTTTGGTCAGATCCTGATCAGAAGATTGAAGGTTGGGGTGATAGTGATCGAGGTATCTCATGCACTTTTGGGGCCAATATCGTCGCTGAGTTCTTGGATAAGAATGATCTTGACCTCATTTGTCGAGGCCATCAGGTAAAACAAACAAGACTATTCAGTATCAGCTTTTGTATCAAAACTGGACCATTGTGAATTGAAAGCTAGTGACTTTATGAGAACTTTCTCACCAAATTGGACAACTGTGATGGCTTTTTATTGCAGGTAGTAGAAGATGGGTACGAGTTTTTCGCAAAGCGAAGATTAGTCACGATATTTTCAGCTCCAAACTATGGTGGGGAGTTTGACAATGCTGGTGCATTATTGAGCGTTGATGAGTCTCTTATTTGCTCCTTCGAAATTATGAAACCCGCCCCAGTTTCAAGCAGCGGTCAACCTCTCAAAAAGGTTAGTTTCTACCAAAACTCTATAGATCCAAACACGATTCTTCATCCAGAACAAACCAAATCTTGAAGCAGTTATAGCTGCACTATATAGAGTTTGTTTCCTACACACTTTAACACTTATCTTCGCCACATTCAGGTACCAAAAATGGGCAAGTCTTGACTTTCTAGTCTCCTCTCTGAAAGATAAACGTATTCACAGTTCAGGCTAGGCTCAAGATTCAGACTTTGATTGTAATAAATGTGTCTGTGTCTCCAGTTGTGGGTTGAATGCAATGAAAGAACCCAAAAGGGTAGTTAAATCATCAAAACAACTTCTGTAAAAAGTGAGAAAACAATCACAGTTCTTCGTTTTCTTTGTATAGATGCAGAAATCAGAATGATCTGTCTTCTGCTTCTTGGGGTTTATCTCAGACTATTTTGTTTCTTCTCTTAGTTTAACGTAGAGTGCCACTTAGATTTTGTTCTTGTTCTACAAACCCTTTACAAATCATTAACATGCCAGATTTCATTAGATTTTCTTGTCACTAATTCAATCAATATAAAAAGACAAAAGTGGTGAAACACAGTTCTTCATTTGACAAAATTTCACGTAGACACAAGCCTGTAGTTTTGGTAACAGTTAAATAATGGCTTTTACAACCATTGCCATAAGCTTAAGCAGAGCTTGTTCATTGGTGAAAAGAAGTCATCATTGAACTGTTCTTCTATTTATAGCTGCACTGTATGAATCCCCATTTGCATTACCTCCCAATCTTCTTGCGGTTCTCTGAATTGCAGCTAGCCGCTGCTTCTGATTGCGGTTGTTCCATTGCCTGTAGCAGCAAAATCATTAGTACAATGAGGTGTTACTTAGAGTTCAAGGTTTGCTTAGAGAGAAGCAAAACCTGATCAAGAACATTCCTGCTACAAAAGAAGACACTCCCAGAGAAATCTTCTGAATGGTTGTCATTTCGCGAACCCATTGCAAAAGATCTTTAAAACATGACAAAGTCTCAGTTTTTAGAGGTGTCTTCTTTTCAGAGTCTCTTGACCATGATTCCACAACTGATTCTAGACTTGCTTTGCTTCCGTAACACCGTTCTTCTCTAGAATCATGTTTTGCTTGAACAGNAATTAGAGGCCTTAACACAGATGATGTCATCATTTACACCACAAGGACCAATCACCTAAACCACATATAGAAGAAACCATCAGATTCCAAATATCTAAAACCCTTCAAAAACACTAAGAACTTTTCTTACTCGTGTAAGTGCATTACTGGCGAAGTATGCATCTTTGCAAGCTTCAAAGACTCTGTTACAAAACGAGGTGCAAATGCGAGGAGGACCTGGTTGAATTCCAACATTTGGATTACAAATCGAACACTCCAATAACTCGAACAAATGCAGACATTCTTGACTAGCTTCACCATAAGTAGCAAGGTTTCTGATAGCTATGAAAGCTGGGTTTGTCTGAGCAGAAGTGCAACAAGTCCTTTTACGAAACACTCGACACAAAGTTAGATCCTTAGATCCTCTACCAACAGATTTAGGAGGCTTTCCTTCTGATTCATATGGCTGAAACCTTCCTCCTTTAGAAACACATACTCCTTTCAAATCCTGTTTCACTGCACCTGAAAACAAAACATTGTTCTACAATCCCTAAAATCGAGCGAGCAATTTACTTAAATTGAACAGGTTTGATAACTTTTTATTGCAAAGTTCTATCTTTTTTACATGATAGAACAATCCCAAAACGAAGCTAGCCTAGACACTGAACAAACATGAACAACAACTCAATTTTCAATTAATTTGAATTGCATCAGACGGGTCAAGATGATCCCACCGAAAAACAAAAAAGATTGAAACTTTGAGTGATAAAATCCGATATCTGAAATCTAAGGAAGGGATAAAATGAAAATGCTATATAAGAAGAAGAACCCTAAAGATTTTTGATACTAACCGGACGAAAAGGAGATGAGGAGATGAAGAAACAAGATCGGACTCTGAATCAGTAACACCTTCTTCGTTAAACATCTTCCCATTTTTTCTCAGACTCTGATGATCTAAACTCTAAGCAACAGATGAAGACGAGTACTTTTGTGACTACTACAAAGTCTTGCTCTTGCCCGAGGAAGAGTATCACGGGTCGACCCGAATACCCGATTCTACAGACACCGTCAAAATGTGTTTTTAATAACTTTAATTGATTAGAACCGAATTAAGTCTTTGTTTTGCTTTTGTCATTAATCACATTATAATAGTAAAAACTTGGTTTAAAATATAATCTCCTTTTATTTCAATAGTCAAAGCTTATCATTCATTATCTTAACATGGATTTAAAGCAAGGGCTTTCACTAGTTGTGCACCAATCTCATCTCAATCCGTCCGATTAACCGGAAGGCTGAATAAATCCTCAAAGCAACTTGACTCCAGCTTCTCTTACAGAATCAATAACAGCCTTAACTTTACCATGATACCTCTGTTCTTTCTTCATCTCAACAGTTACAGCTGGAATCTCTTTCATTAACAGTCTTTCTCCAAGAATTTTACCAATCTTTGAAGCAGCAGCGACGTCACGTGTGATATCCATTGTTTCTCTCAATGCTTTCTCTTGTGAGCTAGCTGAGCAAGCAACTGTAGCTGTTGGTGAATGGATGACTTGAGCGTGAACAAACTTGTTTGTGAAATGCATTTTCAACACATAAGGTTTTAAGTAGTCGAAGAGACGTGGTGGTCTTACTGCTGGTGGAATCACCATCTAAGAAACAAAAGTATAAAACCATTTCAAGGGTTATGACACAACTAAGAAAAAACTATAACTTTAACTAACCATTAATCAACAGCCCATGAACAAAGATTCAACATTTTGGAAACTGTAGATAATACAAGCTAGGATCATATGAGCAAAGGCAACACTAATGGAACCAATCATCTAAGGCAAATAATAGCTAGTGTAATAGTAGCTCTCCACTGATAAATCAAAGTAAAGCATTATAGTTCTTTGAGACATTTCATCAAACAGTTGGTGGATATCAATTTATGAATAAACCACTGGTGAATCGATTAAATCCGTCACATACATTTCAAGGAAAACTAAGCAGTAAAGATAAATTAAAATCGTTTAAACAACATTTCTGTGAATGATTTAGTAAAAGAAGGACGATCAAAGCTTACATGTAGCTGCCGGAGGAAAACTAATCTCTACCAAATGATAGATCCTAGATTACTTATCTACCACATGAAATGGTAAGAAGACAAGAAACAAATTTAAAGAATTGAACACTCGCCTGTGTTAGAAATTGGCCGGATACGACGACGGTGACGGCGGCAGAAGGAGGCTCAGATTGGGGTAGAGAATTGTAGGGTTCTTGCGTTTTTTTCCCCTAATTATGTTTTCAATTTTTAAATTGGCAAACTTTTTTTAATAGGAGATAAGGGTGTTTTAGTAATTAGCAGTTTTAGATGTCCGAAAACTAGTCAAAAATTCGAAACGTATTTTAAAATTCTAGCGCCGGATGATCGGAATAGTATTAGCATCTAAATTGGAGATTAATTGAATATTAGTTTATTAAGTTTTTTTAAATTTTTTGTTTTATATATAGTTTCAATTCGAAGAAATAACACTATTTTAAATGTTTAAAAACAACATTAATTTACAAAACATATGATACATAAAAATGTAATTTTGATATTGATGAAAATAATTAGTAAAATTTTAAAGTAGAACAATATTTTTTTTAACGATCAAATAATTATCTTGTGTTAGGTTTTTTATTTTGTTAACATTTTTAGTTATCTACAAATAAAAAAATAAAGTGATCTAACATTACAGCTAACTAACAAAAACAAAAACATACACCTAAATAAAACTGATCAATAGTTTTTTGTAATTATGATATATCGACTAAGCATAAATTATTGAGAAATTTCTTTTAACACTATCAAATGTAGTTTTTAGACAAAATTATATTAATTTTTTATTTAAACATAAATACCATTTTTTATTAAAAATATATTTTTATTTAGTATTAGGGTTTAATATTTATTATTTAGGGTTTAGTATTTATGGTTAGGGTTTAATATTTATTATTTAGGGTTTACAATTTTAGATTTAGAGATTAAAATTTAGTATTTAAGTTTAAGGTTTAGTATTTTTATAATTTTATTAAAATAAAATCTAATTTTTAATTTAATTGAATTATTAAATGGTAATTTTGTTATAAATCAATTTTAATGGTATTTATGAAATATAAAGTAAATTTAGTGGTGTTTAAGAGAATTGCACTAAATTAATCGGTCATAAATCGAACATAAATTCTCAAAAAATAATATAAAAATAATTAAAATAATAAACTAAAAGAGCAAAGTTTTAAAAGAAAAAGATCTCTAAAAATGTAAGAACACACATGGAGAAAACTCAGATCTGGTTCGGTTTAATCTCATTCCATATATGTTTCAAAACCAAGGGAGACTTCTTTGAGTGTGGAAACAATATAATCTATTATTCATGAAATCATATTTATCAAGTCATCAACAGTCTCATCTTCATATTCAAAAGCAAATCTTATGAAGATAAAATTTGTTAGTTATTAATTGACTTTAGTAATAAATAAATATGTAAGTTAAGTTTATTTATGTTAATAATCATGATTTTTATATTAGATTATAAAATACTTGCATATTTTTTTAGTTTGTGTTAATATTGTGTCTCCTATATTACAAGGGCAATTCTAAAAAAATACCACCAAATTAATTTTAATTTCCACAAATATCATTAAAATTATTTTATTACAAAATTACCATTTAATAATTCAGTTGAATTAAAAATTAGATTATATTTTTGAAAAATTACCTAAAACCCAAACAATAAATATTAAACTCAACCACTAAATACTCAACCCAAATAATAAAAAACTAAATTCAACAACTAAATACTAAACCCAAATAATAAAAAATTATCAAGGTTACTTGTCCATTTATATTATACATCTGAAATTATGAATGTATTCAGATTTTTTCTGTCAGAGTTAACAAGAGTCTTGAAACTTGAATATTCCTATTTCATAATAATTCTATATATATAACATTAACAGAAACGAATAGTTATATTAAAACCCTAAAATTTATTTTAAAGAAAATTATAAAAAAGCTGTTTTTATCATCAACTTTTTTACCAAGTCTATTGTAAAAATTATTATTTTTACTTGATATTTGTCATATGTATTATATATACAGATACACTACAATATAACATGCCTCGTGACCATTAGTGCATAATTATTACGTAAAATTTAGAGTAACAAAAACATAATAGAGTAAGTATCTATGTTTACTTTTACTCGATCTTGTATCTCTATCACATATAAATTATAATATATCTTATATATTACGCATGAGGCTCCGACATGTGGTCAAGGGAGGAGGAGAGACACGTGTTGGAGGAGTAGAACACGTGCGAAAATATGATCATGACATAACCATAGATCTCTTTAATTCGCACGTGCCCTGCTTCTCCAGCAAGTGTTTCTTACCCATTACACTTCTCTTACATCAAACTCCATAGCCACTTATATGTGTAACGAGAGAGATATATAGAACAAGAAAGAGAGGTTTGTGAGTATAGAGGAAGAGAGTTAAGAATATAAAAAACTACAAGTTAGAGTGATGAGGCTGAGACTTCTGCTTGCTCATGTAAGTGTATATATATAGTAGATTTTCAAGTGTTTGATAAAATGAGGCAAAGATCTTAGTTTTATTTATAAATAATAAAAGTGGTTGAGTCTTGAAGTGGGATTTCTTTAAATGTTGGATAAGAAGTAATATGACAATCATGTCACCAAGTCTTTCCATTGCTTTAAATGAACTTTTTTGATAAATTTTATTTTTAGATATGAAGTAGATACAATAAATAGTTTTGTGAATTTGATAATCCCCAATTCATGGATTATGTGAGTTTTTACCTGTAGTAAGATTCATTCAAATATATATTTATGAGAACATATTTTTGAGATTTTCCCATGAAATAATGATGTTAAAAATGTTTATACAAATACTTTATATAAATAAAATTAGAGAAATTCTTTTTAACACCATCAAATCAAATGTAGTTTTTTAAACAAAATTACATTAATTTTGTATTTGGATATAAATACTATTTTTTATTAAAATTATATTTTATTATAAATTATATTTTTTTAATAAAAATATATACTTTTTATTTAATGTTAGAGTTTATATTTAATGTTTGGGTTTAACATTTATTATTTAGGGGTTAGGGTTTAGTATTTATGGTTAGAGTTTAGTATTTACTATTTAGTGTTGAAATTTAATATTTAATATTTATTATTTAGAATTTATAATTTTTGATTTAGAGATTATAATTTAGTATTAAGGTTAGGATTTAATATATAATGTTTGGATTTACTATTTATTGTTTAGAATTTCTATAATTTTATTAAAATAAAATTTAATTTCTAGCTTAATTGAATTATTAAATGGTAATTTTGTAGTAAATCAATTTTAATGGTATTTATGGAATATAAAGTAAATTTAGTGGTGTTTATGTGAATTGCTCTAAAATTATTTTGATCAATAATTATTTAATAAATATAATTATTTTCTGTAATTGCATTTTCTAAACTCACTATCAATAAAAAATAGTATTTGTGAAACAAATTACAAACATAAATATTAATATTTTAAAACAGAAATCACAATATTTCCAATCCTCTCGACGTAATTTGATTATAGAAATAGTGAAACAGACAAACATAATTATTTTGGTAGGTAGATATATTAAAACTTAATTATGCATATATAAATATAATTGAAGTTTGACAAGAACAAGAGGATTAGATATAATTGATATAAAGTTAGACAATTAAGTAGCTTGTGAGAATAGCAATAATATATTTTAAACATTAACAATTAATAACGAAATAGTTTATTACGCAATGTATGTGATAGAGACAGACAGTGAAGAGAAGTGATGACTTAAAGGTTCAGTAACTTCAGTTTATGTCTTCTTCCTGCCGCCAAATCTATGTTCAAGTCTCACTATTTTATCTCTATTTTTACTTCACTCTGATGTCATCACACATAATATATACTTATATATGTGCTAAAATAAAATAAAACATACTTGCCAATAAATTAATGTTTTGATATTTTTTTGTTTCCTAAAAATCTATTTTGTGTATTTTATTTATCTTGGATAAGTATTTTTTTTAAAATAGAAAAATTGACTGATAAAAATATAAAATAATAAAGAAAAGATGAAATAATGAAAAAATATTTTTAATATATGTGTAATATTAAAAAAAGAGAATAATTTCTTGTAATACCATAATTTATAATTTATGGGATAAAATAACGTTATTTTCTTTAATTAGAAATAAATACTATTTTTTATTAAAATTATATTTGTATTTAAATGTTAGGGTTAAATATTTAGTGGTTGAGTTTAGTTTTTATTGTTTGCGTTGAGTATTTACTGGTTGGATTTAGTATTTATTGTTTGGATTTTATATAATTTCTCTAAAATATAATATAATTTTTAGTTCAATTAAATTATTAAATGGTAATTTTATCTTAAATCAATTTTATTGATATTTGTCGAAATTAAACTTAATTACTGGTATTTTAAGAGAAATACCCTATTAAAAATCGAGGGAGTAGTATTTATCCAATAAGGGATTCATGTGTTGAATCTTGCATGCATATATGTTTGCCATCTTCATTCAAAAGTCCAAGAACTCTATGCTCTAGTCTCTTTTAGGGTTATGTGAAAGTTTCTAGGAGCTTGCTTGGTCACGAAAATGAAGAAGTTTTCAAAATAAATCGTTTTGGTAAGAAAAAGAGAGCAAGCTTGCTTAAAATGAAATAAAATAAAATAGTAAAAAGTATATATAATACTTAACACACAAATAAATCATTTAGTTTATAGAAAAAATATTTATTTTATTACATTTGCATTGTTGTATTGTTCACTTTCTCCAATTCAAAACCACAATATTTGATTTTTAAAAAGTTATTTTAGAAAAAAGAGAGAATAAGAAGGATGGTGAAGAGAAATGAAAGGTGATGGAGACAGTAACACAGATAGGAATGGGTTGCGTGTTCCTCGCGAGTTTCTTCTCAAGAAGATCTCATCACAATAAGATAGAGACTTATTTGATCTTACTTTTAAAACATGTTATTTTATATATTTTTACTAATGTTAATGTAACCTAGCTATGTTTATATGTTGGTTAATGGTTTAAATATGTACAAACTTAAAGGCAACTTAAAGAATACAAATAAATATAAGCACAAATAATTAAGTATTCATTTAAATACTAAAGTTATAAAATGTATAGTAATTCCTTCTAATACTATCATTTATAATTTATTGGACAAAATTACATTATTATTTTTAATTAGACATAAAATACTATTTTTTTAAAAAATTATATTGTTAGGGTTTAGTATTTAGTGGTTGAGTTTAGTTTTTTATTGTTTGGATTGAGTATTTAGTGGTTGGATTTAGGGTTTAATGTTTGAATTTTATGTAATTTCTTAAAAATATAATTTAATTTTTAATTTAATTGAATTATTAAATGGTAATTTTGTCTTAAATCAATTTTAGTGGTATTTTTGGAAATCAAGCTTAAATTAGTGGTATTTAAGAGAATTGCCCTAAAATGTAATATGTATATGCTTTACAAAAATTATAAATTTTTAAAATAACAAAACATTATTTATTTTCAAAATCAATCATTTTACTAATATTAAAAATGTTCTAAAATAACAAATATAAATATTTTAAAAAGAATTCTTGATCTTCGATCCTATGGATTCTGTCTGGAGTTAAGTGTCAGTTTAGTTCTGACAAAGTAGAAGTGAATCGTTGGTTCTGTTCTTCCATGTTTTATGGGTTTGAGTTTTCACCTCTGACGTCTTTGCTTTTTACACTCTTCTCTCATTTCACTAATTACATTTCTCTTTTTTTTTAATTATAACTTTAAGCTGAGATTATAACTTACAGTATTTTGATTCGCCAGAAATTGAGATTTACTTAATTTTAACTACATAAAAACACTTTTATGATTTGGTGGAACAAAATCTTTGAATCACCAGGACACTATTGATTGGATATTATATTTGTAGACTTCAAAATTCGTGGTGGTTATTTTAGTTATGATTTGTTATTTTTATATTATTTTTGCAAATTTTAATAAATAAATTTTAGTTTTTATCCATTGAGGCGAATACGTTGAGTTAAAATCTACTATATATTATTTAAAAAAATATTGATTAATAATTAATTTTATATAGCGGTAGAATATTACAAGAATAAATATTAGTTGGGAACTATGGGTTAATAATTAATCCTATATAGTTGTAGAATAGTCATTATTATACTATTTTTATATATATCAATAACATTATTAAAAGAGTAATGATAGAATATATTATTTAGAAAGTACATCACCCATGAGATTAAATTAAATTATATATATTTATTATTATCCTTTAACTTTTCGATCATATATCATTATTTTTTGCTAACATATATCATTATTATCCTTTAACATATATTATATCTACTAATATTATTTCAACAATTCTAAATGGACATAACTTCAGTTTTATAAAATGTTTTTAGATTTTTACTTAAAACTACTCCCTCTATTTCAAATTAAATATTGTTTAAAGGTTTTGCACAACAATTAAGAAAACATTTGATTTGTCATTTTTACCCCTCATTGATATAGTAGATATATTTTCTATTGATTATTATATTAAAATAATAGGGGTATTAATTAAATTTTTGGTTTAAAATTGCATTGAAAATATAAAACAACACTTAATTTAAAACAAATTTTAAAATTTAAAACTACATATATTGTAAAACAGAGAGAATATATAGTAAAAAAATATCCTATAGATCATATAATAAAAAATATCAAAGATAAAAAATCTACATTAAATATAATTATAAAAAATTAAAACAACACAATCTGCAATTTTCTTAGATTTGAAATAATAAATAATCTGTTACAATATATATAGATTTTATGTATAAAATAGAAAGCCTTTAACTAGAAATAAAATAAAGTACTAATCACCAATACGAGCCTGTTCAGAGTGGTTGAGTAACTGTTGAGTATGTTTCCAACCAGGGTTCGATCCATGTTGGTACCCGGTTTGGCAGATAGATTTTCTGTCGCTTTGGTTCCCAGAGTAATCTGGAGAATGGTTCTACGGTTCCCAGAGTAATCTGGTGTATGGTTTCCAGTTAATCTGGTGTACAGTGTAAACTGGAGTATGGTTCTACGGTTCCCAGTGTAAACTGGAGTATGTTTCTACGGTTCCCAGATTAGAGTAATCTGGAGTATGGTTCTACCCCGAGGTAATCTAAATTACCTCTCTTTTTTTCATTTTTTTGCAAGAATGAGACCTGCTGTTGCAAATACTAAAACTTTGTTACTAGTAAATATGAATTTTAGGATCTTCTGGTTCAGAATTATATGATTTTTGAAATATACATCAAAGAAAGAATCTTGAACCACAAGTTACATAAACAGATCAAATTACAAAATATATAATAATATTACATTGATAGTATCATTTACCAGAAACTGGAAACCCACTTCCATTACGTTTTGTAGGAAATGTTGCGAACAACATACTACAAAACACCCCAACACCTACTGGTAAGAACCTCTAATGTTTCCGCTGATGGTGCCGGAAAGAAACAATTTACCGCATTTCTATCGAATAAAGCCACCGCTCCAAACACCAATAATGACATGAAAGCATGAGCAAAATCTAGTTTATATGTTTTAGATAGTTCTTCATGAAGAACAACACGACGCAACCACATATGGTTTTTGATTTTTTTACATAAAGAAATATTACTTTTTCAAATTCTGAAAATTCCAAGTTATAATCATTCAGAGAAAGCTTGTGTCTTGAGTTTATTTGCCATTGTTACTGTTTCATTAATTTTCCAAAGTTGCAGAGATTTACAAAGTGAGATTGAAGAAGAGAAAACAGAGTATTGCATCGCTGTGTTATAGTGAACAACTTGGTTACTGTTACTGGTAGAAGAAGAGATATAGTTGAGAGTTTTACAGTGTTTCATAGCCTGAAACTTAACAGCGCAACAACAAAAAAGAAAAGAAATAGAGTATTACCAAACAGATAATATAGTAGTACCAGACCAAAACAGGTTTTAATCTTCTTCCTCTGCTTCGTTCTCGGCAATATTGAAATACCTCAACTCATAGAGGTTACGATCCTTGTTTGCTGCAATCACTCTGAGCCAGTCCCTCACATTATGCTTCTTCAAGTACTTCTTCGTTAAATACTTGAGATATCTACACATACATAAACAAATAAATATACTAAGTCTTAGAGCATTGTTCAAACATGATACACCAACCAACAATATGAACTGTTCAAGAATAGTTCAAAACCAGAATCAAACAAAGCCTTTATACTCAACCCTACCAGATCAAACCAAGATTCTACACTCAACACTGTATCTGTTATCAAGATGAACAAGAGCAAAACCAAAACTATTTCAACCATTCCTACAGATCACAAATTAAGCAAAAATAAATGGAGAATTAGGTTAAAACTGAATGATACCTCTTGGAGAATTGGCCATTGGAAGTGACAGTAATCTTATTCTTCTCACGAGTGATTGAAACAGAATCACCAAGAGCACCAGCTTTACCACCAACCTTAATCCTCTCTTGAAGAAACTTCTCTAACGAAGCAATCTCCATGATCTTATCATCCATTGGCTTCGAACAATCAATGGTGAACGAAACTCCCTTCTTCTTTCCCTTACTAGCTGCAGCACTACCTCGACTCATTTTTCAACTCTACAAATCCAAAACAGATCCACCATTTATATCATGTTTAAAACTACAATTCGAATCTGCATCTCAAGCTAGAATCGATTCGAAGGGAATTACATTTCATGAAACGAAAACTAAACTAGGTAGAGACGATAATAGTGTTACCTTGTAAGCTACTGAGCAAAAATGTATAAAGAGACAAGCGGCGTCCTACGATCTCGAAAGAGAGAAGGAGAAGAGGTTTATTTTAGGGTTTCTTGGCTTTAAGGTGTTGTAATTTCAGTTTATTTTTTGATAAATTGAAACAAAGCCCCAAAACTTTCAAAATTGTCAAAAAGCCCTCCCAAAATTTGTAATGGTATGTTTGAAATCTTAAAAAGGTTTATTTGCTAATGGGCCGGAAGCCCGATTTTAAAAGAACACGAGCCTTAAATTTAGTTTTAATTTGGGGGAAATCAAATGCTAACTGAAGCATGGAATGATATAAGAAAGCAACTATTGTTAATTCTCAAGAGTCTCAACCTCGATCTTCTCCATGATCATATTTTAAACGTACACTTCTTTTAGAATTAAGTTTTAAAACATAAAAACCTTAATCTCAGAACCTCAGGATCATTGCATAAAACAGTACAAGTCTCTCCTCTTTTGTAGTCTTCCTTCTCTACCCAAATGTTGAAATGAGGAAGTTTTTGTATATGCTCATAAACTTAGCCACAAATGCTGCAGTGTTAACAACAACAGTATCAATGACTGGACAGATGCAATAAGAAAAAGATATCATCATATACCTTCAATGTGAAATATTGCTTTCTGACCTAATCGCATCCGATGTTCCTGTAAGAAAGGCCATAAACATATCATTATAACAAAGAACCAAAGCTCAGGCTCATTGAGAGAATATAGATGCTGAGATAATGGTAAGTAGAAAGGAAAGTCACAAGGAGCGGTATAATAGAAATATTCTTACATAATATGCGGCCCAGTGGCAAACTTCAAGCTTTAGCTCTGAGTCTAGTTTCTTCAGCAATTCATGAAGAAGCCTCTGGGGAAGTAAAAACTATGGGTTTAAAAACAAGGAGAATGGAATCCAAATACAAAATATAAAACTGAACTAAGTGTTGTTTTTAAACCTTCAGTATGACTTCTGGTGGAATGCAATTAACTAGTAATTCATACACCTTTCCTCGAACCTGAAATAACCTGAAGAAGAAACACACAAGAAATGATAAAACTGTAAAACTAAAATGATTCATTAGAGTCTGACCTTTTGGGACTTTGTTCCTTCATCATGTCAGTTGCTATTTCAGTAACATACTCTTCCCAATCCATGGGAGATATCACTTGGTTACTTGTGAACGGATAGCTACAAAAAATAGGAGAATTTAAAGATTGGTGTAAAGTTATTTTTCCAAACATGAAAGAACAAAAGCATCAAACTCATTGATTGTTGTCTACATAGGTTATGTTTTTGATGCTTACTTTTGGACACGACAAGTCTCAAGTGACAAAATAGCTCTTCTAAGACTGCGATTTGATTTTTCGGCAATGCGAGCAGCAAAACCCTGGGGTAGTTGCAAACTTTCTTTCTTTGCAATGAACTCCAACACTTTCACTATCTGGAAACAGAGAGCTACATTTTTGTTAACAATAATCTCACATAATTGTTTTTGCAAAAAATGTTTAAACAGACCAAATGAAGCAAACACTGAATCTTATGTAATCTTCCTAATAGCGACTACATATTCTTTATAATATATTTTGTTAAATCACATCAAAAATATTTGCACATCACAGACATGTTACAAGACACTACTAGTCATGAAAGATTTCTCATTAAGGATAAAAGCAGAAACATAAGGAAAAGTTAAAACTTTGATGTTTTCTTACCAATCTAGTGGAGATATACACAGAAAAATGGGTAAGAATATGTAAGAACCGATTTCTATATTGAGTTGATCTAAAGGAAAAATGCAATGCAATTTCAAGATCTGCCATAGGATAAGCATTCTCAAACGAGGATCTGATATGAGTTTGCCCTAGAAAACCCACAAAACAAGATTTGGTGTCTCAACACTTTGTTGAGAATATAGATTAGCCCCCTCTATCGAAATTCCACAAATTTGTGTGGCGGATTAGTTAAACGTATATTTAAAAAGAAGAGGAGAAACCGCTTATGTACCTCTTCCTGCGAAGGTGCATTAATCCGTACATTAAGACAACGAGACTTAATGGCTTCTGTGACCTTTGAAGAGCTGTTACAGCATAAGATGAGACGGCAAGATGAGCTATATTTCTCCATTGTTCTCCGGAGAGAATGTTGTGCTTCTCGAGAGAGCTTGTCAACCTCATTTAATACCAACACTGCCAAAATGAAAGAAAAAAAACAGAAAATCATATGCTTGGGCTCAACCACATACTTTTTGCATATATCAAGTATCATCCAATACGTGAAAAGAATTTGAACTAATATGGCATGTCATGGAAACAAAACTTAGCCTAAAAATGATGTGAGAGACGAGAGATAAATTGACAAGGAAGAACAAAAGGACTATCTAAATGTATACTGAAGAGATTCAGCTGAATAAGAATCCTTACAACTACAATAATTGAACCATGGAAAAGAAAGACTACGTTATACTAAAATGTAGACCAAGATCACCAGAGCAGCATATGATTGAAAATGACATCCAATATCCTTGTAAAAAGTATCACTCTACATAGATGCTTCAAATAATGAACATAACCTCTCAACATACAAAATGCATCCACTGATGATACTGTTGTATATAGAGAAAAACTCAGGAAAAAGACGAATTAATACCCTTAAATCCCTTCTTTCCTTTTGTGTCAATTGGTCTGTTCTTGGCCATTTCTTTAATAATCTCTTGAACGATATATCTGTCCTGAAAGCCTGCATCACTTGGAGTAAGTTCAACATGATTGGTGCTTGATAATGTAGTGAGCTCCAGATCAAGTGTTCTACTCCCAGCCTGCATTTTCCAAAGTTAGTAGAGAAACTACAAGGACCCCAAGACTCACTGGTGGTTTAGCTTGGTAAGTTTCATATACTAAAGATTAAAAAACAACAGAATTGACAATGCGTTCACGAGTAAGATGATATCAAAACACTATTCACTGATCTAAACAATAAAAATGACGAGAAACTCACATCAACTTTCCATGACCTGTTCTCCACTTTCACCTGCATCCAAGTAAATGAAGCAATATCTCAGTTAACATATGAAAAAGTAGTAATCAGAAGATGAACATCAATCTAAAGAGAAAACAAAGAGCTTGATGCTAATGAGAATAACTTCCCAAAATCAAAAACCACATTTCAACATTCCAAACACAGATAGTTTCCTTTGCTCTATAGCCATAAGGTTACAAAAATTCATCATCTTTTAAGTACGGAGAAATACCTTCTCAGCACTGGCACCATAAATCTGCTTGAGAAGCGCCATTAATAGGGTTTTCTTACCAGAACCTGATGGCCCATAGAAGAGCAAATGTGGACAATCTTGCTCCGTAACCTAAAGTGATAATCGAAAAAATTAGCTTCTAAATCATCGAAAACCCTTCCCAAAATACACTCTAGGGTTTGAACAAAAAAAAAGCGTACCAATTTCTTGAGATTTTGGGCGATTTCCTCATGAACGATGACCTTGTCCAATGATTTGGGCCTGTACTTGTCCACCCACAACATCTTTCTCTCTACCGTAAAGTTTCGGAGAAGACAATGAAAATGGCGGGAAAGCAGTGAATCGTCTCCCTCTCTCTCTTCCTCAAGCAGATTCGTTGTAAGAGACGTCGTCTTAGTTCTCTCTTTCTTATAGTCTCTCAAAAGATACGAAACCTTCCGCCTCCTTTAGAGTATCTCTTTAAGATAATATTTCAGCAACTATAGTTTAAAATGTATATCATTTAAAACATACATTATAATTTATAATACATACATAATAAGTTTGTAATATCTCCCTATACCAATTACAACTTCACATAGAGTTAGGTTTCTTCACATTCTACTTAGAGTTTCCAATAAATCTTGAATCTGTGAAAAACACCAGTAACCAAACCCCAGAAGAGAATCTCTCCGAAAATGACATACATAAGAACACCAACTCTTTTTGAATGCAATACTCTGATGAATATATGCTCCTTTATCCAATTTATCTATACCATACCATGCATCAAATACTATTAGTAAACTTCAATTGGGCCATTAAGAGATGAAAAAGCCCATTCAAGCCCATATAAGGTTTCAAGAGTATAACACTGAGAAACTATTTTTTTTTTACCAGTGTATTGTGCGGGTGACGATAGTACCAACCGTTGAAGAAAGCAGCTAATATGCCTTCAGCTCCCATTACGTATACAAGCATTGCGTTCATGCCTATCCATTTAAGAGGTAGAAGAAACATATGCTTTCCCTCCAATATGTCAACCTGCAATAAAAGAATAAACATGTGTTGTGTTTCTCAAGAGTTCTTTGTCGTTGTCAATGTGGTGGAATGAGAATCACCAGAGAATACAAGGAAGAGAAGACGAGTGCGGCTGCACCGGATGTCACACATATATAGCTGAAACTGTAGTGTTGTTTGTTCAAAGGCATCACTGCATAAAATTTTGACTTTGTAATATATGCTAAGAGAAGAGAATGTTTATGAGTTGGATCAAAATAAAAGGTGTTTCTCACAGTGGGTGAAATGTAGAGTGAGTCCGAGAGTGAGGAGAGCAAGACCGGTGGAGATCCAATGTTTCAACCGAGCTGAATGCCCCTGGAAAAATATGGTTATGTTGATACAGTGATATTGAAAAGACAAAACAGTTATAGTTCATTCCAGTAAGTGTCATGCATGACCTTTATATGTAAGATAATATGTCCAAAATGGACTCCGATGATTGTAGACATAATAGCAGATATTGAGCTGCATCAAACATGTTTCAGAGTGTTATAAACTTCAGAAGAGGATGATGATGATGTTCGGTTAGTGACAAGATTAGACCTTAGGACTCCTTCAGGCTCAAATGGAGCATGACACCATGATGGTGCATCTTGGCGTAAAGATCCCTCATAGGGGGAATCATCGGTACAAGCCTAAAAACTCAAAATAACACATTAGGTTTGAATTGATTCACATGAAACATACCCTTTCTTTATCTTCTATGACATAAAACTCAAAACTGATAACATGATCAGTCTAGCACAAAGGAGGGAATTAGGTATGTTTTACCTTTGATCGTCTCCAGGCAGGATGGTGATACATATGATTTAGCCCTAAAACTTGTCTGTCAACATATCCAACAGCATTGCAAGGAGGGTTTAGCTTTCCTCTCACACCACATGATACCTAAGAAGAATTCGCAGAAATTTCTTATATCATCTTGTCACAACAATGGTCACATAATGTACAAATATAGAAAGACTTACAGATTGGATTTTCCCATAGAGAACACTATCTTTATCATAAACAACAAATTCCCAGTCAGGAACATAAGCTCCATAGACTGTAACCAGATAAATCACAAGAACAGACACACCTACAATCCTGTGAATGTTACTAGAACAAGATTAATCCAAAACACTCAATCTGGTTTCTTCAAGAATATTCCATTCCAAGTAACTGAAAATGTCAGTTTTTTTACCAATGCCAATAATAAGACTTGAATACTGAGAACCTCTCAGTTGACAGATTCTCCTCATTTGAGTCCTTTGTGAAGATTTCGACCAATGATACAACCAAGTAGGATAAAGCTATTCTCTTAATGAAATAGAAAGAAGACAAACATGAACCTTGTTAGTTACTAAGCTGTGAGTATACATATAAATATACATTAAAAATGAATCTTGAGCTTGAGAAAACACCTGAAGAATTCCACAAAACCTAATCATAGTCACATCAACTCCATAGCTTAATTCATCAGGAGCATGAGAGAAACCACCTTACAAAAGCAAAAGAAACAAAAAGAGTTCAAATAACTAAAAATGAATATTAAATGTTGAAGATGCTACAAAGGTTTACAGAACAAAGTTTTTAAAATTACCTTGTAGTAGAAGACCCCAGAAGAGAAGCTTGCAAGTTCTAAACCCCATTTTTTTACAAGCTTCAAATTTATTCGAAATCCTCTGTACAAAATTATACACAATCCTATTTATAAATTATAATGCAATAAATTGTTAAGAGAGATTTTAAATTTGAAATTGACCTTGAAGGAAAGAGCAATGGAGACGCCAACGATGAACAAGAAGAAAGGCATAACGAAATCAGCTAAATTGCAACCATTCCATGGAGCATGCGTAATCATTGGCCATTCTCCTCCGGCATCATCAACGAGAATCATCAACTGTTCCATTCAACTAACAACTTTTTCAGTAAGAAATTTAATGTTTGGAATTCGCAGAAGAAAGATACGTACGGCGACGGTGAGGCCGCGGAAGATGTCGAGTGAAGCAAGTCTTCGTCTGGTTTTGATGAGATTTTGAATGGAAGTAGCTTCTTCTTCTTCTGCTTCAGGTACGAGGAGATGCTCATCGTGACTCATCTCCACTTTGATTTCCGTCATTTACTGTCTATACTTCAACACCAACGCACGAATTGGAGCTTCAAGTTTAAATTATAAATCAACTTTTGGAAATGAAAACTGCTCGACTCATATTATATAAAATTGCTCTACGGATTATCTAATATAGATAATGCTATTTTAATTTTCTTTAACTAAATTAACGACACGAAAATAATTTGTCAATAAAAACTTCAATATTTTTGTAAATGTCAACACAAACATTTATGATTTAAATCAAATTTTGTAAGTAAAAGATTTTTTAGTCTATGCAAAATCGATACCTTAACCGTCACTCTGTCTGTTACTAATATTTTTTTATTTAATGTTTTCTTAAACATAAGATTTATTTTTATTTTTGTTTATTTTCAATTTTTAACATATTTTTTATCTTCTTATTTTTATTGATAAAAACATATTTATTATTTAAATTTTAATTTTAAATTAAAATTATATAAATAAAATATATAAAATTAATAAATATTTTCAATAATTTTTAACTCAAAATTCATATCAAATCCAAACCAAGTCTAACAAATTTTTATATGGACAATTCTCTTAAATACCACCAATTTAAGTTTAATTTCTAAAAATACCACTAAAATTGATTTAAGACAAAATTAACATTTAATAATTCAATTAAATTAAAAATTANTTTAAGACAAAATTAACATTTAATAATTCAATTAAATTAAAAATTATATTATATTTTTGAGAAATTATATAAAATTCAAACATTAAACCCTAAACTCAACCATTAAATACTAAACCCAAACAATAAAAAAATAAACTCAACCATTAAATACTAAACCCTAACATTATAATTTAAAAAAAATGGTATTTATGTCTAATTAAAAATAATAATGTAATTTTGTCCAATAAACTATAAATGATGGTATTTGAAGGAATTACTCTTTTTATATTGATATTAGACTACTAAATTTAATATATTTAAGTTAAATGAGTTTTATTCTAATTCATCCTTGAAATGTGCTTAGACCTAATTAAGAAGGAATATAAAATAAATCAAAAGCTTTAGCAGTAAATACAACACAAAAACCAAAATAAACCGACATATAACGTCTGACTGCAACCGACAGTAACTATGGGAACTGAAACCGGCACAAGACCGGAGATATGACAGATAAAACTTGTGGGAACATTTACAACGGAGAAAAATCTTTCTCCTCCGAAGGATTAAAATGCTGAGGTAGTTACTTAACTGTACCATGGTTATTCATAACTATTATAGTTAAGACATATTCCCTTAGGCCCATGAACTGATTAGGAATATCTTGTACTCATCATATCAGTTTTTGAGATCTTTTGCTCATGTCTTCTTCCTCTGATATTTGTAAAAGATAGGAGGTCTGAGATCTTCGAATGTAACATTACTCCCCCTTTGAAATTGACCTTGTCTTCAAGGTTGAAAGAAGGAAATTAATCTTGCATAGTCCTCTTCCACTCCCAAGAACTTTCAAACCGTCGTAGATCCTTCAATTTAATTAAAACCTCCTCTTGTCTAATGCTATGATTCACTCTCTGTCCTAGAAAAGCCTACGTTCAACCTCCAAAACACTTTCTGCATTCAACTGAGGAGGAATAGAAACTGCCACACCTGAGTCACCCACTAGCTTTTTTCAGTTGTGAAACGTGAAAGGTGTGATGTATCTTTACTTCTTGTGGTAATTTCAATCGATAGGCCAAACTTGCTTCCTCACCCCATTGAAACTTGTCTTTCTTAAATAATTTTATTAACAGTTTTGCCAAAGCTCCACATCCCTTGACAAATCAACGGTAGTAACCTGCCAAACCCACGAACCCTCTCAATTCTTTCACATTTCTTGGGCTTTACCAGTCTAACATTGCACTGATCTTACTTTCATCCGCCGTTACTCCTTGCGCAGAGATAACATGCCCCAAATATTCAACTTTGCTGCTCCCAAATTGACATTTCTTCTGACTCGCAAAGAGCTCATGTTGTTGTCGGAGTTACAACATTATCTCCAACTGTTCTTTGTGCTCTAACATGTTTATGCTGTAAACCAGAATGTCATCGAACAATACTAAGACAAGCCTCCTTAGATAGAGCCTAAAGACTTGGTGAGTATAAAAAATACTAAAGTAATTATTTAGTTACTCCAAAAATTACTCTCATTGACCGAGCAGATTCAATCTAAATGCAAACAAAACATGCAACACAACTTCTCACGATATTAAAATGATAATTCACAACTCATACAAATTAAAGGAAGGGACAAAAGAAACAATTTCTTCATTCCCAAAAGATCAATAGGAGAATCCAAAAACATACTCCTTATCCCTTACTTAAACAAATAAAATATCCCATCTTCTTATATAACTTAGGTTTTTTCCTACAATCACTAGCAAGCTATTGGCGGCAGCCAAAAACGATGCAAGTCTTTAAGTGTTGTTGCATCAACCACGTCCACGACCTGCTCCTGTGTTCACAAACATGTTAGTAGAGTTTTAGCTTAAATTTCATTTGTAGTAGACAAAACTATTGAAAAGGTCAGTGTATTCTAGTGAAATCAAAGTTTTGTGACAGATTTGTCTGTGTATTTTTTTTACCTCTGTTGCCACCTGTTCTCCCCATTGAACCTGTTCTCCCTCGGCCTCTGGCCATTCCATCATCCACACCACGTCCTCTTCCACGTCCAACCCCTGGTGGTTTTCTATCTGCATATATTCAACCATTGTTTTTCATTATTAGAAACAGCTTGCTTTTGTTCATTGCTTAAGGATTTTACACAGATCCCATGGATTGGGTCAGAACAAAAATCCTTGGCTAATATATAACCGTTAAGCATATTTAGTAAAGTTTACAATTAAGGTGTTCTCCATGTTTACTCTGGTTATATATTAACACATCAGAAAACACAAAGCATAAGGATGGGGAGATTATACCTGTGCGGGTCTTCTCCTCTTGTACTTTATCAATAACCTGAAGAGACAAGAAAACAATATAAGTCAACTCAATCTAAGTAAGAACATAAATAAAAACAGCTTATGACTGTAAGTGCCAAGTGATTATATTTGATCATAGAGGGATTGAAAAAGGATACGAAAAAAAGACAATATTCTATTGCTAACACAGAAAAGTCAATAGTATTCTGGTCAGGCAAAAACCATTCCCTATGATATATCGTCTAAGACGCGCTACGACAAGAGTTGTGCCATTTGCTGAACCAGGTTCAAAAGCAAATAGCCTCTTGGAGCACATATCTGATTTGGCTAAGCATCATCACTCCAGAAAAAAACAAGAGCCAAAAAAAAAAACACTAAATCAAGAAGCAAATACTGATGTATACAGAAGAGAATATATTACCTCGTCTGGAACTCGAAGGTACTTGATTGTGTTACCGCGGATATAACATTCAGGCATTCTCCAAAACCTATCTCCATCCTACAGAGTAACCAAGCATCAACATATCAGATTGTCTACCACATAAAAACATCTGCCTGGGAATAGAAACATATGAAAGCAGAGAAGTTAACCTTTGATGTACAGATGACTTCACGTAGATGTATGTTCATCCATGTATCACAATTTACCAAATGCCCATTGTACGTCTCTCCATTTTTGAGCTCCACAAGCTACCAAAACGATTCAATCATAAAGAAGAAGTTCATATATATACAACTTTCATAAAAGCACTAAAATTAGTAATCAAAAGTCGAAATTTCTATTTACCATAGGATGCCCTTGAGCAGTTTTGAGCAGTGAAAGAGGAAGCTAATATCAATAAACAAAAGATTAAAGTTAAAGATTTGAAATTTTACACAATACAGAAGGAAAAAAAAAACTATGAGTTCATAAAGAAACTTACCATATTCTCAAATCAGAAGCTTTTAGAGATCTGTAAACCACCTGAAACATCATCAGAGAATTTAGCACTAAACACTTCCATTAGATGCGGAAAAATTAATAAAGATAATAGAATAAAAACCCTAGCTAACATGTGGCTGCTACTTTGAAAAAATCTAGAAACAAAAGGGAAGAACCTTTAAATGTACTCAGAGGATTCCACAAGAAGGTGAACGATGAAAAGAAGAAATAGATCGAAGACGACGGAGACAACGAAACTTGGAAAATCTATTTTCCTTTTTCTACTTCTTGAGTTTGTTCTGAATTCTGATAACGAGCGAGAGAGGGACTTATAATCAAATACGTGTGGTCTTTTAGGTCAATCGAACCCTTGAGGGCCTGAGGCTTTAAGATTATAATAATGGTATTTTACATAATTAGGTTTATATAGCTTTCCATACTTAAGCAATCAACAAATCCGATGTCGTCCAGCGGTTAGGATATCTGGCTTTCACCCAGGAGACCCGGGTTCGATTCCCGGCATCGGAGCTTTTTTATAATTTTTTGACCATGGGCCTTCACAAAACATGGGCCTTCAAAAGATGTAAGAACGTTATATCAACCCATTAAGAACCTAGGGTTTCTGGTAAATATAAACGCCTCTTATCACTAACCTCTCTTCTCTTCCATTGCCGCACTTGCTTTGCTTCTCCTGTCCTCAGGTAACTCTAACCACACCTTTCTTCGTCGTCTTCTATCTTTGTCTCTGATATTTTCGTTCTACGCCACTTTATTGTCGTTTTTCGATCTGATTATTTGTAATCAAAGATAGAATGATAGATGATTACTATGTTTTTCAATTGATAGAACTTTTTCGATTTGTAAATTCAAATATGATTTATATCAATATTTTTTTATTTTCTTTGTTATTCACTGTATAATATAGCCGATGCATAGTTTACTCTGATGATCAAGTAAGAATCATGAAGATTTATAATTGTGAATCTTTAATTTTGGAAACCCTAGAGCTCTCGCTTACGATATTGTAACCCTAGAGCTCTTGCTTGCTATGTTGTTATTTTTAATATGTTATAACATTAGATAATCTAATTTTATAGTTTTTGGTTTTAGATTCAACTACTCTTCAAGCTTAATCATCAAGATGCAGAACGAAGAAGGTCAGATCACAGAGCTTTACATTCCTAGGAAATGGTAATAAAATAAACCTTCTTCCTTGTTTATCTCGAATAAACCTTTTGATTAACAAATTGTTTTTTTGATTTGTTTTACTACAGCTCAGCTACTAACCGGTTGATCACATCAAAGGATCATGCCTCTGTGCAGCTCAACATTGGTCATTTAGATGCTGATGGCATTTACACTGGACAATTCAGCACTTTTGCTCTCTGTGGTTTTGTTCGTGCTCAGGTTTGTGACATTTATCTACTCTAATATTCTTCTGTTACCAATATGTCAATGCTTTTGTCTGAACAATCCTTGTTATATGACATTGTTTTATCTCGTTAGTTTGATTATATCTTTAGGATATATGATCCTATGTAGCAATCACTTTAGTTGTATGAACAAATTGCAGGGAGATGCAGACAGTGGTGTGGACAGGTTGTGGCAGAAGAAGAAGATCGAAGCCAAACAACACTAAGTCGACCTTGAGCTATATCTTTTTTTTTGTCTTAATTTTTACTTTGTTATTTAGAGGTTATGAACTTAAGTAATTTTGTTTTGTTCAGACTCTTTTGACTTAATGCTCTTGTGCACTGGTTTATTCTGAAATCTCCCTATTTCTCTATTCTCAATCCATTTAGGAGTATCCAATTTTATTTTTGGTTCGTATTTGGTTTGATCCGATTGGTCAATACAGTTTATTTCTGTAACAAATACGATTTGATGTGAAACTGTTAATAAATAATGACTGCAGTGTCGCCTAAATAGTTACTAGTCAAAACGACATCGTTCAAATCCAAGTGAGCGGCAAAATTTAGCCCTGGTCGTTCGGGTATTCGGTTTGGTTTCGGTTCGGTTCTTTGGTTTTTCGGTTCTTTGGTTCTATGGATATAGGAACCATTCGGGTATTTTAGAAAATCGGTTCTGGTTCGGTTTTTCTTCGATTCAGTTCTTTGGTTCCGTGTATTTAATAGAGATTCGTAAATATTTTGAAAAATTGTTCGGATTCATTTTGTTTTCGATATTTTGTATATATAAATAACCAAAATAAGCAAAAATATTCGAAAATTTCAAAATATCTTAAAATTTAACTATATAAATTTGTAATCAAAATAACCGAAAGAATCAACATACCCAAAAAAAATTCAAAATATCCTAAATTTAACTATATAAATTTGTAATCAGTGTAACCAAAAAAAATAAAAATACCAAAAAAACTAAAATATACTTAAATAACCGAAATATAATTGAAATACTAAAAATGTCCAAAATATCTAGAAGTAACCAAACGTAAAAGTTATATTTTATATAAATATAATTAATATTTAAATATATATAATTTTATTTTTGGATATTCGGCTCTATTTTCGGTTTTCGGTTCGGTTCGGGTTCGGTTCTTCGGTTTTAGACATANTGAATTTTGTCAATTGCTTTTTCATAGTTAAACGATTTTATTGTTCTTATTTCTGATACCCATCTCTTCTGCATCTCCTCGCTTGAGAGTTTCCCTGGAAAATATGAACTAGGGTTTGGAGTTTTGGAAATTTGGATTATCAAGTAGAGTTATTATGTATGTGTCGTTACAATTTTCTCATTGGGTTACATTTATGATCAATTTATATAAACTTGTTGTATGATCCATCCTTGGCCTACTGTCTCAAAACCAATGTTAATTTAGTCGCCTGAATAGCTAAATTCAAATTCGATGGATGAATTAGCATTATCTTCTAATGAAGTTGTGATGAAGCTTGTTGAAATGGGTTTTAAAAAGTTAGATGCTTTGAAGGCTGTAAAAGTTGTAGGTAACTCATGTGATGCTTCTGTAGAGTATATTTTGAAAGGCAATTATACAACTAGTGGATTTGCTCCGGCTACTTCATTATGTTCTTCTACTAGGAATAATAAAACTCTTGGCAAAAGAGCTATTACATCTTTGTTTTCTTCGGGTTCAATGCGACAATCGAGTTTGCTTGACCATTTTAAATCCGTGGATCGGAATAAGAAAGTATGTGACACCTTTGGGACTGCTGCAGTAGTGGAATCTCAGGTGTATGATCCTTCAGAAGAACAGAGAAAGTCTTTTGCTTTTGAGTCTAGTTGTTTTCCTGAAACGGAGTTGTCTAAAGGTTGCTCAGTGGTTTCATCAACCTGGGATAAAAGAGTTGATTCTGTACTTAGAAAATGGTTTGGTATTTCATCTTTGAGAAGTTTTCAAAGAGAGGCTTTGTTAACGTGGTTTGCTCACAAGGATTGTCTTGTTCTAGCTGCAACAGGATCTGGTATTTTTTCTTTTTTTTTCGCCTCCTTCATGTTTTCATGGAGTTAGTAACATTATATTTGTGGTTTCTGCGTGTTTCACTGTGTAGGTAAATCTCTATGCTTCCAGATTCCTGCATTATTAACGGGAAAAGTTGTTGTCGTAATTTCACCTTTGATAAGCCTGATGCATGATCAATGCCTCAAGCTATCAAGGCACAGAATCTCGGCTTGTTTTCTTGGTTCAGGCCAACTTGATAATCATATAGAACATAAGGCAATGCAGGGGATGTATCAGATCATATATGTTTGCCCTGAGACTGTAATTCGGTACACTACACATCACAACTTTCTAAAATTTCGTTAAGTGCATTACATTCTTGTGTTCTTGCTTAAATAAATATCTAAACTTGATTACAGAGTGATTAAACAACTCCAGAAGCTTGCAAAGACTCATGGAATTGCTCTTTTTGCAATTGATGAAGCACATTGCGTTTCAAAGTGGGGACATGATTTTCGTCCGCAATACAGGTATGGTTTTGAGAGTCAAAACTTGCAAGTGTTATGGCTTTCAATTTTTTAAACAGATCTTCCACTGCATGATCTTCAGGAGATTATCTGTGTTGCGGGAAAGCTTTTGTGCCAGCAATTTGGAATTCTTGGAGTATGATATACCAATAATGGCATTGACTGCAACTGCCACAGTTCATGTGCAGGAAGATATTCTTGAGTCACTTCACTTGTCAAAGGAAACAAAAACTGTGCTTACTTCATTCTTCAGGCCAAATCTGAAATTTTCAGTGAGTTCTAGCACATATTTAATTTCACTTCTCAATATGGAACTCTTTTTGCATCTCTTAACTTCAGTATAAGATTTGTAGATTGATGTGTTACTTTCTACATGATGCTGTTTGTGGATCATGAGATATACAACAGAAAGCTGATATTTTACTGTAATTTACAGGTTAAACATAGTCGAACCAAGTTTGCATCTTCATACGAAAAGGACTTCCAAAACTTAATTAAATTATACTCTAAAAAGAGAAAGACTACTGGGAAAAAGCTAGCAATAATCTCACGAGAGTCAGAGGAGCAGACTGATTTTGGTTATGAAGTTGCTGAAAACATCCATGAGACAGATTACGATGATGATGAAGAGGATCCAGAAAGCTCTTCGGCGAAGAAAAACAGTTTGAATGGTAAAGAAATATCAGAAGAGTATCTGGAAGATGAAACCTACATTTTCCAGAGTGTTGATGATTGGGATGGTACGCTCCTTTTCATAATAGAGAGTGATCTGAAACTGTTGATAAAATCTGAGCTTTTGATAAATCATTGCTGTTGAGGAATGGTTGTTTAGATCAGCTTTAATCATTGCAGTTGCTTGTGGAGAGTTCTGTGCAAAGTCTCCTTGTGGTATCCTGGATATGTCTGCCCTTTCCGAAAAGCAAACACCTGATGAATCTGGACACAAAGATAGTCTCCAGCAAAAGGATTTTGAAGGACCAACGATCATTTATGTTCCTACAAGAAAGGAGAGTGTCAACATTGCAAAATATCTATGTGGGGTGGGACTCAAGGCTGCAGCTTACAATGCATCGGTATAGACTAAATGTTTTACTTTTTCTTGCCTTTTTAAGCCTTATGAACTGTTTCTTAAGAATAAATGTCAACCTTTGTTCTATTTAAATGTTGTTGTGGTTGTATTAACAGTTTGTTACGTTTCACAGTTGCCAAAAAAGCATCTAAGAGAAGTTCACCAGGACTTCCATGAAAATAAGCTGCAGGTATTTACATAGAACCTTTATGTTCCTTATGTGATGTGGCTCTTACTAATGTTCTACTCTGTTATCTTACTAATGTTACTTCTCTTCAGGTTGTTGTTGCCACGATTGCGTTTGGAATGGGAATTGACAAGAAGAATGTTCGGAAAATCATCCATTACGGGTGGCCGCAGGTCTATCAAAGCTTGATAAGATCTCCAATTCTCCATATTTTACATTTCCATCACCGAGAATCATGTGCTTTGCAAATTTTATGTTCCCTATGCTACATCTTACTGAAATAATGAAACTGCAGAGCTTGGAAGCCTACTATCAAGAAGCTGGTCGAGCTGGTAGAGATGGCGAATTGGCTGAGTGCGGTGAGTTAGTTTAATGAATTTTATGACAGTTTAAATTTTGTCTTCCTCGTCGTGGCTGTTGTAAGTAATAATCTGGCATGTACAGTGCTCTATGCTGATTTATCAAGAGTACCAACTCTTTTACCAAGCCGCAGGAGCAAAGAACAGACAGAGAAAGCATACAAGATGCTATCAGACTGTTTCAGGTCTTTATACGAATCATATACATGCAAGTTCATATTTTATTTTTCTTTCCGTAATTTACATTCATTCCCATTTTCTCATGCAGATACGGAATGAACACTTCGCAGTGTCGAGCGAAAATACTTGTGGAGTACTTTGGAGAGGATTTTAGTTCCAAGAAGTGTAACTTGTAAGTCTTATCCTTCTCTTTAAAAACCATTAAGGTAAAACTAGCAAAGGGTCGTAATATGTTTCCAATATATGAAACAGATGTGATGTTTGCACTGAAGGGCCTCCTGAGCAAGTAAATGTACGAGAAGAAGCTAATCTGTTGTTTCAAGTAATCACTGCTTTTCATGTAAGTCTTTTAACCAAAGACATGATTGATATATAACACAATAAAAAAAGTATCTCTATTTAGTCTTTGAGATTTCTTCTATTATAAGTGTTGTTTCTGACTCTTATAGCTACTTGTACATCAGTTGCATGTAGAGAATAGCTCTGAGCATACATCATATGAAGATTATGGACTCGGAAACAGCAAACAAAAGAGACTCTCCAACAAGCCGAATCTTCTGTTCTTCATCAGTAAAATCAAGGAACATGTAAAAATCTTTTATTTCAACAAATAACATAATGCATTGTTATGTTCTTGATGATGATGTCTTTGGTTAGTGCAGTCCCACAAATTCATGGAAACAGATCGTCTTTGGTGGAAAGGTCTAGCCCGGATCATGGAAGCCAAAGGATACATCAAAGAGATGAACAACAAGGTTAAAGTACAGTAGATAGTAGTAACCAAATTTAACTCATCATCGGTTCAGTAACCTGTTGTTGATTATTGTTGCAGGATCGTCGAGTTGAGATTGAACTTATACAGCCAACAGAAAAAGGAAAGAAGGAACTAGGTTACCAAGATGACAAGCCACTTTATGTTTATCCTGAAGCTGACATGTTGATGTCATTGAAACAACACAAAACTTATAGGGGATTCTCTGATTGGGGAAAGGGATGGGCAGATCCTGAGATCCGGCGCATGAGGTTAAAGAGAAGAGAAAGGAAAGCTCGAAAAGAACGATTACGAGGATCTTCTTTAAAGTTACATCCATGGAAAAGCAAAGAATAAATAACCTCAACCTAAGTAATGAATCCACTTTATATACAAAAATCCATTCATCATGGATCTTTATGTAAGCTTGATAGTTTATACTACAATTGCTCTTTCAGGCTACTTCTTCGCTCTTAGTCCCAGCGTAAGACAGAGACTCGAGCCATCGAGAATATGAAGCTCGTGAATAAAGCCTTGGTTGCTTCAGAAGACAACGTAGCTAGACTTCAAGAACTTCATGATGTGATCTTCAAAGAAACATCTTCTTATTATATCTCGTTAACTTCAAGCTCCAAGAAGCTTTAGTTACAGATCTAGAAACCATTAATGAAGCTTCTACATTTGTCATTAAGCTCTTAGGAGATTACAGTTGAATATTTTAAACTCTTTTTCTTATCGATCAAGGCTCATATCTTCTTATTATCTCTTTTAACTCTTAGCTTCTAATAGCTTTAGTTTCAGCTGGAGAAGCCATAATAATGTAACTAACTTCATTTGTCATTAGAGCTTAGAAGATTGCAGTTGAATATATTAAACTCTCTTTCTTAAACCAAGGCTTTCAAGCTGATTAGGGAATAAATCTAACGTGAGTGTTCTTTATACACCACATCAACACGTGTACCGACAGTGACCGTCAGATCAAACCCAACAAGGTACAATCTTAACGGATCGCCAGCATGGCAATACGTGCTAGTATATAACGAACACGTTGTTGCTTCCTCGTTTTACTCAAATCGTAAACACCACAATCAAATTCATTTTTAAGATTTTAATCTTCTGTTAACAATGGATTCATCAGCAGCAGCTACGAAGCCAACAAAAGGTTCAGGAGGAAGAAAAGGTGGAGATAGGAAGAAGAGTGTTTCAAAATCTGTTAAAGCTGGTCTTCAGTTTCCGGTTGGTCGTATCGGTCGTTACTTGAAGAAAGGTCGTTATGCTGTTAGGTATGGCGCTGGTGCTCCGGTCTACGTCGCCGCTGTTCTCGAATACCTTGCCGCTGAGGTATAATTTGATTGGTTAACCTGATGCTTTCTGATTTGGTTTTGTAAAATTGAAATTAGGCTTGAGTTAACCGATTTCAAATGATTATTAGGTCTGATTAAATTTGTAGATCTGATTTAATATAATGTTTCTAAATTTGTAATTCGGAGATCTATTTAACAGGTACTTGAGCTTGCTGGGAATGCAGCTAGGGATAATAAGAAGAACCGTATAAATCCAAGGCATCTGTGTCTTGCGATAAGGAACGATGATGAATTAGGTAGATTGCTAAGTGGAGTCACCATTGCTAGTGGTGGAGTTTTACCAAAGATCCATCCAGTTCTTCTTCCTAAGAAAACTGCTGCTTCTGAGAAAGCTTCTCCTGTTCCCAAATCTCCTAAGAAGACAAAGTGATAAAATGTTTTCTATGCTTTTAGGTATTGCATTGGTTTATCCTTTATTCTCTTTGTTTTCGTTTTTAATGTAAACACATGGGAAGATTATGATGTTTGAAGCCATTTTGTAATGATCCAACTAATTTCTGGGTTAAGATATAATCAGTCTCCAATTGAATAAAGGTCAATTCTCGTTCTCTTAAATACCACTAAATTTACTTTATATTTTATAGATAAAACTACTATTTAATTTTTTAATAAAATTTAAAATTCAATTTTCTTTTAAAAAATTTATATAAATACTAAACTCAAACACTATATACTAAAT
Organism: Leavenworthia alabamica; assembly: GCA_000411055.1. Lineage (NCBI taxonomy): Eukaryota > Viridiplantae > Streptophyta > Magnoliopsida > Brassicales > Brassicaceae > Leavenworthia > Leavenworthia alabamica. The sequence goes on from KE159441.1 coordinate 154,373, forward strand.
TCTAATTTTAAATATTAAATTATAATATCTAAATCAAAATTCTATATAATAAATAATAAACTCAAATACTAAACTCTAAGCACAAATATTAAATCCTAATCCATAAATAATAAATATTAAACCCAAATATTATATATTAAACCATAACTTTTAATAAAAATATATTTTAATTAAAAAAGTTATTTGTGTACAATTAAAAAATTAATGTATTTTTGTCCAATAAACTATATTTGATGGTGTTAGAGGGAATTATTCTAAAATAAATAATTCCTCCGTTTTCTATTTTTTATCTACTTGGCTTCATGAGAAAAATATCACAGAAATAATCAGTTATATGATGAATTAAAAAGCAAAAACCAAGAAAATGTAAATGATTTGCCCAAAAATAGAAAAAGAAAAGAAAATTGAAATTGGTTTTTTATTTCCTTTTGTATTTTAAATAAGGAACAAAAAAAGTCAGTATCATTAAATAACATTAATGAAAGTAATAAACATTTTGATACGTAAATAAATAATTGGGCCTAATTTGAGAGCCTCGTTATAGATGGGCTTTATTGCGCCTAATTTTAAAGGCCCATTAAAAGATTGACCTTTAACTCCGAGAAGAGATTCTTCTGGAAACCTGAGTTTTGTTTTCCCGGTAGAGGTTTAGTTACACAAATCCAAATTTTGAAATCTAATCAAAGCGATCTGTTTCCGTCACTGTATTTGCGATGATGAATTTTCTGGTAATAGATGAACCATTTCTTGATTAATTGGTTAAAATGTTACTGGACTCAGTTGTTTTTTTAATTCTGAGCAGAGAAGAGCTGTCTCATCATCTTCTAAGCGAAGCTCGCTTATTCGCATTGTGGCTATTGCTACTACTACGGCTACGTCTGGTATTGTATATGCTAAAACTAATCCAGATGCAGGTACCTAACTATTAAGCTCGAGTTCTATAGTTTCTTTAATTGAAATTTGCCTTTGATGTGTTTATCTTAAAGTTCATCATAATGTATGATCTAGGAACAAGAGTATCACTTACTATTCCAAAATCTCTTCGTGAATCTCTATCGTTGCCTTTGGAAATTTCATCACAGGGTTTGATTCACGGTTCAGATCAATTCTTGTTTGGTTAGTTCCAAAATTTATATGATATTTTGGTTTATGTGATTCTACTCTGGAATTGGAAATCTTGATATAGAACATTTCACAGCGTTTTGGAATAGAGTTAGTCCAAAATCAGAAGCAGCAACAAATGATGAGAATAATAGAGTTCCTGTTGAATCTTGGGATGGTAAGAAACCAAGTAGTGAGTATTTAGAGAGAGATGCAATAGCTAATGCGGCTGCAAGAGTTGGTCCAGCTGTTGTTAATCTATCAGTTCCTCAAGGTGAGCTCCATTTTTTGTTTTGATTTCATTTGTTTTGTTATCTTTGTTGGTTGCTAGAATTCATCTTTGGATTTTTTTTTGTTTTTAGGTTTTCATGGGATTTCAATAGAGAACAATATTGGTTCCGGAACCATCATTGACGCTGATGGAACGATCTTGACCTGTGCTCATGTTGTTGTTGGTTTTCAGAACATTCCTCAATCATCTAAAGGGAGAGTAAGTTTATAAATCATCAAACCATCTCTTCATGTTAAACTATGTAGCTTTGTTCAGACAATCTTGAAACGACTTTTTTCCTATAAGAGTTATAAGAAGAAACTGGGGTTGTAGCTAATAAGATTTGGTGTATTAATGATTATCTTGATGGAATCTGTTTAGAGTTGTTGGATTATAGGTTGATGTGACGTTGCAAGATGGTAGGACATTCGAAGGTGTGGTGGTGAACGCTGATTTACAATCCGACATTGCATTAGTAAAGATACAGTCAAAGATACCATTACCAACTGCTAAACTTGGGTTTTCGAGTAAGCTTCGTCCTGGGGACTGGGTTATAGCTGTGGGTTGTCCTCTTTCTTTACAAAACACAATAACTGCTGGTATTGTCAGGTAAATAAACACGCATATCCCCAAAAGCTTTATCTTTTTCCCTTCATTTGATAGATTCTTATAAGTAACAATCATTTGATTATTTTTTGGGTTTTCTTGTTGATAGTTGTGTTGATCGCAAAAGCAGTGATTTGGGTCTAGGAGGCATGGGTAGAGAATATCTTCAAACAGATTGCGCGATCAATGCTGTAACTCACATGTTTCTTTCTCTATAGATTTAAAACTCATTACAGATTGACTTGTCTATGTTGTGATTTTTCTATACTTGTGTGTTATATGTGTATTAGGGAAACTCAGGTGGACCTCTTGTGAATTTAGATGGAGAAGTGATCGGTGTCAACATCATGAAAGTCTTAGCTGCAGATGGGCTTGGATTCTCTGTGCCAATTGACTCGGTCACCAGAATCATCGAACATTTCAAGAAGAATGGGTATGTTAGTGATAAATCTCAATACCTTTTCACTGGCTTAGTTGTATCACAGTTTTAAAGGTTGAGTGATATTAAAACTTATAATTGCAGTAGAGTTGTACGTCCATGGCTTGGGTTAAAAATGATCGAACTTAACAAATTGATCATTGCTCAACTAAAAGAACGAGACCCAATGTTTCCTAATGTTGAAAGAGGTGTTCTTGTTCCTACGGTGATTCCAGGATCACCGGCTGATCGAGCTGGGTTCAAACCAGGTGATGTAGTTGTGAGATTTGATGGGAAGCCAGTGGAGACCATCAAAGAGGCATGTATATATTATTATTATTATTATCTTCATCTTCTTTTAAAAAGAAATAGAAATAAATGAGTGAATGAAGTTTAATATGCAGATAATAGAGATAATAGACGATATAGTTGGGAAGCAGATACAAGTAGTTGTGGAAAGAACAAATAAAGAAAGGGTAATACTACAAGTCATTCCTGAGGAGGCTAATCCAGATATGTGAGACGGTAAGCACACACACAGAAAAGATATTGATTCTTGATATAGTTTTAAGCTTTACTTTTGGTTTTAAATGTTTTTGATTTTTCTTTTATAGAATATTTGCAAAAGAAAACAAGTCATCCAATACTTAGATCAGTTTGGGCTCGTATGGAGTTCAAAATCTCCATTGCAATTTCCCTTTATGGGATTTAACATTAGTAGTAACACAACCACGACGGTTGATACACACAAAAACAAAATTAAATTTAAATTTTTGTCTTTAAACCGTCTTAAGACCGTTATGATATCAAATTGAAACAATCCGTCTTATTATTTATTTATTTATAACTAGATATTATTTTTTATGACTTATTTTCATTTATAAAAATATTCTTTAATTAAATACTTAATAATTTTTTAAAGTAGTTAATATAAATTTTAAATTCTCAAAGTACCGATTATTAATAAATTATTAATTCCAAAATAAATTTATTAATTTAAAATAATTTTATTAATCCAGATTAAATACATTATTCCAAATGCCAAGATTAATTTATTAATCCAAAATAAATTTATCAACCGAATTAAATTCATTAACCCAAATACCAAAATAATTCATTAATCTAAATTACCAAAATGCGGAAACAAATAAACAAACTGACACCAGAATTCGTCCTAGTTGCGACTCCACCCTCAAATCTTTTCTTTACCTGCATCAAACATAGTGATGCATCAATATTGGTTAACCAACATTCAGTGAAGTCATCATACCGTACTAACATAGATAATGATTAGGAAATTTCATGCGGTAATAAAAATATAGAAATCATACCGGAGCTCAAACAACACATATCAATGCATTAAACCACTGGTTTTATAGAACGACATACTTACTACAAACACAAACATTCAAAAATATATCCTACAGCCAAACAGTCATTTTAGCGTTCTCAGGAAAAATTTGGAATTAAATTGTGCACGTTCTAAAACTTTCAAAATTCCTAAATTCCCATTTACCAAAAACACCTGAGACTTAAAATATTAATATTAAAAATAATATTATAATATTACCAAAGTGCAGTTATCTTTTCGGTCATTCATTCTTTCAGTGCAGTAGTACTAAGATAGATGACCTAACGGAAGTGATTGTCGGTACTGTGTAAGTGAGGTCAACGCACATGGAAATATCACGTGGTGATTTGTAGGGACTGTAAACAAGATTTAGAACATCAGAAAAATAATGCACCGACTGTCAGATTGGGCCTAGAAAAAACGTGGAGATGTAATGGGTTTAGAGAAGATATAGGATCGTCCACGGGCCTAAAAATGTCCACGGTGACAGTCGTATACTTGTGTTTGATTATCATATTAAAAAAAATGTGGTCGTTCGGATTTATCAAAAAGTGGCATATTTGATATTAATCTATGAAACTCTCTCCACTAGAACACATCATCTTAAAAAGATAGTGCGCAACAACGTAATTAAATCAAACTTATATAGCCGGTGTATTTACTAGGCTTTTATACTCTTTTGATTCAAATAGTGTGCAGCATAACTAAATTTCTTTTGAGAAAATTATTTAACAAGAATTATTCTAGTTAATGAATTGAGATTTGACTATTTAAAAAATACAATATATTTTTAACACAAAAAATTTCTCTAAGCATTAATGGAGAGATAACAAAACTGAGGTAGAAAACAGAACAGCTCCAAACTGTTGTAAACTATAGATCTGTTCAATTATAAACTCTACAAATCCAAAACAGTTAAATCTGATATCAGATTAATAATTACGGAAGAAGTGAGTTGTTTCATGTTCTTACAAGAGCCATAATTTGATTCTTAATACAGCCCATACAAGTCTCAATTTCTCTATAGATCGGCATGTTTTGTGGACACCTTGGCTGCAAGCTAGCCACTGCTGTTTCCACCAACTGTGCCACGTCAGCTGGAGGGTAATGTTTCTCAGTGCACATCTGCAACCAATATAACCAAAAATAACTTCAACTTTTGTATTTTTTTAATTTAGACTAAAGACTTTTTGTTAGTCCAATAATTTTACCTTAATCATGAGATAAGTTGCAACACAAGAGGTTATAAGCTCTGAAGACATTTGTGTTTCTTTTTCTCCTGATACGTCCTGTAAAAAGAAAACCTTTAGTCACAGTCTCTGCTTTGAATGATCCAAAGCTACCATTAGTATGGACTTCATGCTTATCTAATAAGGGCTTAGGGCTTATATATTATATATAACCTATACCTTCAAAGCTACATCCACCATTGCCTGTGCTATTGACTTTGAACCACTGACTATTTCAATTATTTCTGGCTCCATTTCCTGAAATGTAGATTCATGACATTGGATATTAAACAAAAAAAATCTAGACAGAACAAGTATATACTTAGAACATGATGAATCTCAAGGGGATATTTCATTAACTTGAACTTATTTAGTTACCTATACACCTAAAATAAGGCATATAGATTCATTACCTGCTCATCCAAAGTACGCTGCAACATTTGAGCTCGCAGAATTTTAATTCCTCTTGCTTTGCTATTGATTGCAATGTTTTGATCAGTACAAGTGTTGGTTGCTAACACTTTACGATGCAAGCTTGGCCCGTTGGTATCAACCTGTAGAGAATTATGGGATTATGCTACCAAAATTGTATGGAAAGAAAGAAGAATATCAAAGCTGTCATAATATTGATCTTTGTTTTACCGGTTTCAGAGTAGGATTAATGGGAAATCTGACACTTTCAAGCAGTTGTGTTTCTTCTTTTCTTATAGAAAAGCACTCATTGATTTGCCTCCTCAGACCCTCTGGCATGAACTCCAATGGATTTAAAGGCATGCAATCAGTGTCCTGTCAGCAAAGTTAGATCATCATTGATGCGAATAAAAATGGGAAAGAATAGGAAAAAACATAAGTCTTGTCAATGGAATTGGTATAGTTTGAGATTTACCATAACGAACTCAACTCCCAATTCATCGAATGAAATTTTGCATTTGTTATGATCCACAGCAAGAATCTTGCCATCACGAAGTTCCTGTGTTTTAGGATGTATGGCAATGACTCTATTCCCTACTGATAAAGGCCTAGCCAAATCTGTAGGAAGTGTTTCCTTAACACCTGTACGGACTTCTGTATAATGTTTTCTCACAGATTCACGATATTCTTGGAGTTTATCCCGTTCATCCTGTATGAATCTGGCTGAGAATCTCCTAGGCCTACCGAGAGAACTGAATAAAAATAGAAAAACAAGTAATCTTTTCAGATCTTTACATATATTCTGAGTCCATTTCCAATGACATACACATGAATTTTATCAAACCTTTTAATGATACTCCACTCAAAACGAGAAAGTCTTGGAACTTTACCAAGCCCAACATGATTTAGATATTCAGCAAACTCCATCTTGGCAAACCAAGGATAATCAAGAGCACTGTAGAACCATTCAAATATGCACCATCGACGCACCAACGGATGTGATAGACAAGTCAAAACCTTCTTCTGTAAATGGAATAAGCAAATAAAATAATATATTTTGGATGCATATAAAGAGAAATGAAGTTAGAGACTCTACCTCTAATAATTCATGTTGTGAATTGTGCTTGTAACTATATGTTTTCTCATGAGTGGTTTTAGAAGATATAGCTCTTTCTTGTAAACTTTTCTTCAACCCCATCTTACGCCTGTTTTGAGGTTTCTGTAGCAAACTTGCAGGACCCGACTCTGAAATTTGTGTAGCTGACACTACTGCATCCAGTTCAGTTCTTTTCTCATCGCTACTTGAAGAAGATTCTTCCGAGATCTTTGCAGTTTTCAGCTGTTTCGCTGGACCGGGACCAGAAGAACATCTTGCGTTCACCAGAGTCATCAAATTGTCATCTTCCGCTGATTCCTGCAATGCAATAAACAAAAGTCATGAGAGGAAGCACAAACAAAAAGTACTTAAGCATAAGCTTCTTTGATTGATAAACTTTGTCAAGGATCCTAAAACAGCATTGTGGGCGAGCAATCACAGATGACAGAGTAAGATTAAATCCAAACCAATAAAATAGCACATGGGAGAGAAGCAGGTTCTGCATATATACAGATATTCAAATACCTTTTTATGTGGAGACTTTCTCTGAATAGAGTCTTTTGAAGCTTCAAGACCAAACACCTGAAATTGAATGTAATTTGCAAATAGCTAAATGATGCACATAGGAACGACAAGATAATTAGGAAATTAAAAAGAGAAAAAAAGTCTTGCAGACCTTTGGTTTTTGTAATCTTCTTGAAGTATGAAGCTCCCCTATGGAAACAGTATTACCATCAACTGAGTCTTGCGCAGGCTTCAGTTCTCTATATTCTGGTCCTGCTTGTTTGACTTTTTCTCTGTGATGGCTTGTGGATACAGTTTCCAGAGTGTTACATTCATCATCCGCGTCGTTAACTACTCGTTCTTTTTTCAGCTGTGGAGATGATTCTGGATCCAACACAATACAGTAGAAATAAATAAAGGGATGTGAAGAAGATGAAAGGTGAACAGACAGTTATCAAATGGTGTCTTCTTCTAAACCAACACAACATATATCCTAAATGGGAAAACCTCATAATATAAAACCATTCAATGCTCACCTGATTCAGTCACACCAGCCAGATGCCTTAAAGCAGCCATTTTTTCCAATGCTTGCAGAGCTTCTAATTCATCTACACAGGAAAAGACAAGCATTAAGATTCAGATTTTGAAATATTAACAGCCACAAAAAAGGAAGGCCCCTAAGGTAAATATGACAATGTGGTATACATAAATAATCAAATGATCTATTAAAAAAGGGACTATCAATGATTTACTTCTGCGTTCCTTATTGGCATTGCATGCTTCTCTGTTTTCATCAGAATCATTTCCTTCTGCTTCTTTAACTCTCACATTTTCTCTCTTCAGTGGAACCTCCGCAGTAACACCCCCTTCCATATCCATCAACGAGGCACCATCTCTGCCACAAGCTCCCTTTTTCTGCCTCTTATTTCGGCTTACACTCACTGGACTCTCAAACATGGAGCTATCATGATGCTTGGATTGAGCTTCCTTTGCTCGTGACTAGCAAAAGCAAAAAAATATAGAATGCTATTGTCAGTGACTCATAACAACAATGAAAAGATATGGTGATAACTTTAAATTTCTAGAGCTATAAAGATACCAATTTTCCAAGCTTAACTGGCTTGCTGTCATCGAATTCTCCTCCCTTCCTCAATGCCTCTGCCAATGTTACTGCTAAAACATGTGCAGTATCACCATCAATGAGATCAAGTTGTTTCTTGGCTCTTTTTTTTGGTGGAGGAGAAACATCTATATCATCACTTGGTACAAGAAATCGAGGTGTACGTTTCCCAGTGGCACGTCGCTCACGCACTACAGCATTCCACAAGACATGATTACCCTATCTTAATTTTTCAATGTCACACAGAGTAACTGATTATATGTTTAACCATAGATATTAGGAAAATGATCTGCAGAAAATAGTGATTGTACCAAAAGCTTGTGTCTGCTTCAAAAATGAGAGGCATCCTTCTGCTGATGCAACTGAATGAGGAACTTTAACACGTTTGTGCTTCTTATGTTTCCTTGATACTCCATAATTATTATCTCCATCTCCTTCAATTTCGTTCACCTACAAAAAATTTCCATAAGCCACATCTCTCCCTTATTTTCACGAAATTACAAAAACTTAAAATCTTCCTAATGTGATCTGACTATACAAGGTATGAACATTAATAACGTTTCAGCTTTCCACCTTAATTTTGAAGCAGGAAGTAATGTAAACATAAACTTTAAGACCTTAATAAAATAAACTACTAACCATGATACTGTAATGATCAGTCATCATTGCCACGAGGCCAGCTAGAGACACGATTTCCTCAGGCAGGGATAGATATGCCTGGCAGAATCAAATGAATAAAAAGGTAGAGTTGTAAGATTAGAATGAAACCATATGTAAGTAAATAAGATAACTGTTGTAGTCATTCATACCCGATTCATATTAAAAAGGGCTTCCACCATTTCAACAGACCTGTTACTCCCCACTGCAACAGCTACCTGAAAGAGTTTCAATGATTAATAAGACTTTAGAATACATACAAAGATTCAAAAAGTAGAAACGTTGAATCTATCCTTATTCCAGTTTACCTTATTCCAGTCTTTCTCATGTTTCCTATAAGCTTCATAGAAACGTTGAAGCTCACCTCTGGTCCACTGAGGTCCTAACTTGTCAGTTAATCTCTTCTTCTAGAATGAGAAAAACAAAAATTAAGAGTAAGATAAGATTCAGCTTTAAAGAAACAAAAATAAAAAGAGCATTGGAGTGATTAAACTCACTCGTTGCTTGGATTTGGAGGAGCTCCCAACATCTATTCCTGGAGAGGCTTCACTGGTGAAGCTCTTGCTCACAATTTTCAACTTCCTAATCGGCGTCATGTTTTTCTTCTGCTCAGTCGATTCAAATCGAAAGTTTAGAAATTTCAAAAAAAAAAAACTGATCTGACCAAACAAAATACGAAATTTAATTGGTAAAGAGAAATTCAAAAATCCAAATCGGAATCTAACTTTTGGAATTCGAAAGAAGACCCACCAGAAGATTCATATACAAACCCTCAGTATAAACATAAATTTAACAAATTCGAAACAAAGTTACAGAGATTTGTGATTTACAAAACTCTTCGAAATCAAAACTTCCATCTTTAAATCCCAATTAGACTCCACAAATCCGAAAGTAAATATTTTTAAAAAAGCATCCCAAATAGTTTGTTAAACCCTTTAAAACCCTAAATCGGAAGATCTTCTCACCAAACTAATCAGCTCGAATAGAATCAACGCTGGAGCACTTCAAAAACTTCAAGTACAAGATAAACCTCAAAAAAAACTTCCGAAAAAGAGAAATCGGTGAGAAATTCGAAAGAGGTTTTAGAGAACAAAAAAAGATTTTAGATGAAATAGATTGAGATAGAGATAGATATGGAGAGAGAGAGAGGCGTTGCCGCGAAACTTGAATAAAAGTGACGAGACGACAACTTCGGAGACTTATTAGCCAATAAGCTTTTCCTTTTTATGTCATAATTTTTCACTCTGTTTTGTAAAAAAAGATCCTAAACGTACACGTGGAATCTCACTATATTCTAGGGTTTCTAGTAACGGCAACATCGGACTATGTTTGAATCCAGAAAATATGTTATAGAATATAAATTCAACTTGTGAGCGAGAAAAATGGAAATTTTTATTTTGCACTTACCTTTTTTTATGTTTACATACTATAATAGAATTCTCATGATTTGTTATAATATTGTACGAATTTATATTATAATGTATATTTTACATTTATATCGAATACATTTGACAAATATCTTTCATCAAATAATATGTATTAGGCTAATTTAAATTAAGGCTCTTTTAGTTTTTTTTATCTAGACGCAGATGTTAAAATTTGTAAATTGTGACTATGAATTCAACATACGAAATAATCAACATTTTACTATAGAATATATTTATAGTAATATAAAATTTTAAATATTATTAACCTGCAACCCGCAAGTTTTTTTTTTAAAATATTATTTTTATCTTTATTTTTATTAAAAATGATATTTATCTTATATTTTATTTTAATTTTATATTTTTTNGTATAATACAATATATTATAAAATAAAAAAATAAAAATATTAGTTGATAATAATATTAATCCGTAAACAATATTCCGCCCGAAGGGCGGGTTAACCCTAGTTTTAAATAAAAAACATAATAACAAAGTAGTAAAAATTCATTCATATAACATAATAAAGCACTGTTAAACATTCATCATGTATTTTTAGTGCTTAATTTATTACTCATGATGAACTTAGCCAAGATGGTCAACCAACCACCATTTTAACATAAAGATCTTGACCATGATTCGTATTATTGTAACTTCGAACATCAACCAAGTCACCGGTCCACATAACACAACCCAACCCACTAGTTCCCATGTCCACGTTAGCAAAAGCTGTACAATTACAACTCATAACACACTTGTTCTCACATTCTTCAAACCCAACTTTGGTCTCCACAGTTGTGTATTGAGTATCTGGTAACTTCATATTCTTCATCTTCTTAAACTCCTTTTTATGACAGCTTGAGTATGACTTCTTCACACATCTCTTCTTCGTCTTTGTTAAACTACTTACATATTGGTCATGACCTAGCTGAAACCCTTCGAGACAAGCACAGTTACTGTCTTTGTTGTTGGAGTTACAGTAACTGTTATCACCACACACATTGTAAAAATCACATAAGTCATTCGGAAAATGTAATAAAACATTAATTTCTTCTCCTACAAGCTCCATCAACCGCAATAAACCAGTGTAACTCATTTGAAGTAGCGAGATAGAACTAACGTTTGTGGTGTTGTTCTTTAAACTATGACTAACTTCTTCTTCAGTCTCTGTTATGTTCATGAAACTACTGTAAGTAGAGTCTGTACGGTACTGAAGCTGACCTTCATTTAATACAAGACCATGTGAAACCTTCCATGTTTCTATAGCGAATACATAACTTCCACTTGATGGATCTTTTAAGCTTTTCCATGAAGTTAAGTTTTTGTTGAGTTTCTTAGCACAATCCCAACCTAGCTTCATTCCTGGAAGTAAAGTATCAGTAGGGTAATCAAAACTCTCCCATAGAAAGAAAGATTTGGAGTTAGAGTATCTTAAGACGAAGTTGCCATTATCAAGAAGCTCTGCAACTAAAGATTCTTTGATATTGATATTATGATTGATCAGATTCGTTGTGTTCCACACTGATCTTCCAGATTGATCATCATAGAGGAAGATGTTAGTGTTACATATTTTGAGAGTTGCTGTTGAAGTAGTAAGAGGATTGTCTCTATTTGCAATCCATACTATTGTTGTACGTTGTCGTTTAAACCAGATTCCGAGGTACCAACCATTTATCTCCGGCGACTTTGTAGCGGCTTTGAAGAGACCCATTTCGAATATTTCACTTGAGGATATAATAGTCTTTTTGTTTTCTGAAAGCTTCATAGGTTCTTCAAGTGTCAAGGAACAAGTAGTAATTGACATGTTTAGACCAAACCAAACTAGTAGAAGAAAGAAAGTGTAAGAATTGTTTTGTGTCGTCATCTGAATTTTTATTTTTTTTCGATTTCTTTGGTCTCCTATTTATAAAACTTTAGAAAATAAAAAAAGTCAACATGTGAAATTAATATTGAACAACCTTACCATATCTTGCAACTAATTTTAATAAATAATTGACTAATCTTGGCTAGTGAAAGATATAGAGTTGTATGTATTGTTTATGCATATTTGTTTAAGCTTTTATGTTTCCATGCCATGCTTTGCTTTTAGTTTCCATTGAAACTAAAGATTTTGTTGCTAATGAGTATTTTCAAAGTAGGTTCATAGGGTTAGGGGTTACTACTTAAATTTTATTTTGAAAAAAAAAAAAAAAAAAATTTAGGTTTACAATTTGTAAGAGACAATATTGAGACTCAATAACATAATGACCAAATTTCATATGTCAAAATTCTAAGTTAGTAAATTAATCAATTGTAAAAAACAGTTCATACACACTAACTTATTAGATTAGCCCATTTAAACTATCAACGAATTTAAACTATTAACTAATTTAAACTATTAATTTTATACAAAAATATTTGAATTAAAACTATTAGTTTAGCCCAACAACGGCCCAGATCAACTCGTCATCGTCTCTACGAGCAAGATAGCAAACCAGAGTCAGACTCGTGGCTCTAGCGGTTAATCGATCCGTCTTCGTCACTCTGCCACCTTGATCGACTTTTTCCTCCTTACTCACTTCTACAACATTGAGATACAATGTACAGCACGATTCGTTGGGTTGCGAATACAAAGTTTTCCAGCACTGGCGTAGCGAGGCTCGTGTTTTCACGCGCCTTCACAGTAACAAATCAGAACGGCTTGACCGAGATACTGAGAAAGAACGGTCCACGACGCAACGTTCCCTCCCTACTTCAGGAACGGATCGACTCAGGCAACGCCGTTACGTTATCGGAGCTCCGGCTCATCTCCAAACGCCTCATTAGATCTAATCGCCACGATCTCGCACTCCAGGTTTGAAAATCTCGTTTAATCAAACTGAGAAGAATTAGGATTAGGTCACTTTTGATGATATCTACAAGTATTGTGTGTATACACAGATGCTGGAGTGGATGGAGAATCAAAAAGATGTTCAATTAAGTGCTTATGACATTGCTCTTAGACTAGAGCTAATCATCAAAACTCATGGATTGAAAAAAGCAGAGGACTATTTTGAGAAACTACTACACAGTTCTGCTTCATTGAGAGTAGCTAAATCAGCTTATCTTCCTCTTCTTCGTGCTTATGTTAAGAACAAATTGGTTCAAGAAGCTGAAGCTCTTATGAAGAAATTAAATGAATTAGGGTTTCTTGTTACTCCACATCCTTTTAATGAGATGATGAAGCTTTATGAATCCACTTACCAATATGATAAAGTTGTTATGGTTATTTCAATGATGAAAGGGAACAAGATACCAAGAAATGTTCTTTCGTATAATCTCTGGATGAATGCGTGCTATGAGATATCTGGTGTTACTGGTTCAGAAACGGTTTATAAAGAAATGGTTGATGATAAGAGTGTTGAAGTTGGGTGGAGCTCATTGTGTACTTTGGCTAATGTTTATATTAAGTGTAGATTTGATGAGAAAGCTAACTTGGTGCTTGAGAAGGCGGAGAAGATGTTGAATCGTAGCAATAAGCTTGGATATTTCTTTCTCATCACGCTTTACGCTTCTTTAAAGAACAGGGAAGGAGTTGTTCGGCTGTGGGAAGCTTCGAAGTCAGTTAATGGTAGGATTACTTGTGCAAACTACATATGTGTATTGTCTTCCTTGGTGAAAATTGGAGATCTTGAAGAAGCTGAAAGGGTCTTTAGTGAATGGGAGAAGAAATGCTCTAACTATGATGTTAGAGTCTCCAATGTTCTTTTAGGTGTGTATGTACGTAATGGTGAAATCCACAAAGCCGAGACATTGCACGCTCGTGTATTGGAGAGAGGAGGTAATCCAAACTACAAAACTTGGGAAATTTTAATGGAAGGATGGGTTAAATGTCAAAGTATGGAGAAAGCCATTGATGCTATGAACAAAGCTTTTGAATTAATGAAGGGATGTCATTGGAGACCATCCGAAAACATCGTCATGAGGATTGCTGAGTACTTTGAAAAGGAGGAGAAGATTGAAGAAGCAAATGCATATGTTAAAGATTTGCATCGACTTGGTTTGGCAAGCTTACCATTATACAGATTATTACTTAGAATGCGTGAACAGGCTCAGAGGCCAGCGTTTGACATCTATGAAATGATGAGAACTGGACAAAGTTCTAATGGATGAGGAAATTAAAATTTAAACCGAAAACTACAGTTGAATCTGAGCTCCGCTACCACCAATCGATGCGTTGAAGCATTGAAAACCGCAGGACTCGAGCTCTTCCACCACTTTGTCCACCACTGTCCCTGAAACCAATTTGTTTTGTATAGAGCGATTCAACAAAATTCACGATTCAAAAACCGAAAAATTCACAAAAAGGATTAGTTAAGGTTGTATACCAGTTGGTAATAGAGTGAGGACACAGCCACCACCACCAGCTCCAGTCAGTTTGGAAGTAAGCTTGTGCTTAACCGTGGTTTGGATGACAGTCTCAATCGAGCTGTGGCTAACCCCCATTGACTTCAGCAGACCTTGGTTCATCTCCATGAGTTCTTTTATTCTCTCTTCTTTCTCTGTAACTGATGTTTCGTCTTTAGATTGAATAATCGTAGCAACCTCTTTGCTTATGGAATCCACGGCATTGAAAACCGAGTTCATTGCTTCGGGATGTCTTCGTGTTCTCTCTGACACACCAGAGACTAGAGCTTTTGTGTTCCGCCCAACTCTAGTGTTGGTGATTAGCATTCTTAGAGGCATGTTGGACTGTAACCGAGTTATCTCCCCTGAGCAAAACTTGATCATGTTGCCTACAACCACCATGAAACAGAAATGGTCTTCTCTAACATATAAAAGTGAATTTTTGATCAGAGAATGTGGAAGTTTTATAACTTAAAACAAACCATATGAACTGACAGTGTTGTCGATCCCCGAAGGTTTCCCATGAATGATCTTTTCGCCTTCAAAAGCCCATTTATTCAGCAACTCAAGATTAGCTTCATCAAAAGATGACCAACTACCACCACAGGCTTTGTCTGAACAAGAAGAGGCGAGAAGAGCAGCAGTGAGAGCTACAGAGAAAGCCGCTGATGAACCGAGGCCAGATCCATATGGAAGCTCGGAGGTAATGATAACTGTCGCCGGATTGAACCTAGCAAAACAAGATCAAGAACTTAGAAATAATGTCTGCAAGAACTGCAATAATGTTGAATTTACCAACCCTAGAATGCTGGTGTATAACCAGAGAAACGTGGAGATCCCAGATGAGATCCAAATCTTTGCCTCTGGGATATGTTGCTCTTCAACCAAAACAGCAATAGATTTAAGGGTCTGGTCTGAACATGAAGCTGGCTTAGAAGGGCACAAAGTGATTGAATCATAATGAATTGCTTCTTTGAGTCTTGCTAGGGACCATGAAAACTCCAAGGAAAGGTCCTTGAGCTGGAGTGTAAGCTTATCATTGTTCTCAGCTGTCAGTATAGTGTAAACAAAATACATTAAACCATCTCAAGCTCAGATCTTTTGCTAAACTATCTCAAGGAGGAATAAAAAAAGAGAAACCAAATTCACAGACTCTTGTAAGGAACCTGATTGAAGAGGAAGACGAAGAGTGACGTAAGTATAGAGATCAATGGCAGCAGCTACTGCCGTGGATCCATGGACAACCGCATGTTCTCCAGCGAGTATGATCTTTCCAGGAGCTCTGGCTTTCACTTCCATTTTTCTAAATCAAAATACAAAGTCTTTGAAATTGACCAGACAGATTTATTTATTACAACAACATTACAGCGACATTGCTACAACATGCAGATCAGACCAAAGAGCTTTTCTATCACTGAGATCTGGTACGGATCTGATCATCTGAATTAAAACCGAAGACCCAGAATTTAGAATTTACAACCAAAATGGTAAAAATATGTATCATATCAAAGTTTAGGTTTTTTTCGTCTCCAACAAAAACTAAAGCAGAAATCCAATAGACAGAAACAGCGTAATTGCTGAGGGAAAATGAAAAATGTCTGAAAGCAACGAGAATCGTGTTCCATTAGGATGATTGTGTAGGAGAACCGATTCCGGTTTATCATTTTCGGTTCGAAATAAATATATGAATGTAATTTGACTCAATTTTGACATGTTTTAAACTCAATTTGTCTAATTATATCTAACTAATATCATAATTTATTTAAAAAATATATGAAATTAATTGAATCTGAATTTTCGGTTATGTGTTTGGTTCGATTAACCAAATCTCCCATACGAATTTAGCAACGGCTATTTCTTTTTGTATCTCACCAAATTGGGATTGGAGGAAAAACAAAAAGACAGAAATTACGCTGATAATATGACTCTTCTTCATCTGACATCACACCTCAATGGGTTTCATTTCCTTAATTCACAAAATCCGAGACTTTCATCAATATCTCGATTCTCTGTGTCGATTTCACATCGAACCCAGTTCCAAAGTTTGGTTATTTCTGCAAAGAGAAGGAAAAGAAGAGCCAAATATCGAAGGTTCACGAGGTTTCTGTTCAATTCACTGTCTTTACTGTACCCTAATCTCCAGATTTTACCACAGCCGTTAGATCTTGTCATTACTGATTTGAACGGTGTAGATGGAGGAGGAAAAGGAGGAGGAGGATTAGGGTTTAGGAGAGGATGGGGAGGATTTGATGGATGGAGAAAGAAACAAAACAGAGTACCAATTTTGGTTTTTGTTTGTGTAATTCTTTGGATTTATGGGTTCTACAAAATCTCTGGGAAAGAGATAAAAAGTGATCAAGTATTGAAAATTTCAGGCCTTTGCTTATTTGGTGTTACTGTGGTGAAAGAGTTGAAGAGAAAAGCTAGATTTTTGGTCATTGTGTTTCTATGTTACATTGCTTCATTGGTTTTTGGATTCAAGAAAGAGAATTTTGTGAAATTAGTTTCTAGAGTTAGATCTCATTCTTCACTTCTTTGTACAAGGAGAAGAAGTCATAGAAGACTTTAATTACAAAAAATTGAAGATTATTGTTTCTGTTGTTTCCTCCATTCAATTTCAACTGAGATTTAGTTTTGGCTTAATAATGAACTCATAATTCAAGTGGACTTAGTAGATTTTGGTTCAATGTGAGTATTGATTTATATGTTTGTGTATAAAATCTTTGCAGAGTAATGATATGAAGCTGATCAAAGTGTGTTGTCTCATAATTCATTTCAAAGCAGTGTTCTAAACTTAGTAACCAGTATACATACAAGCAGACATAACTAGTTTTGTCTCTTCTTTACTAGATTTTGTCATCTTCATCTGTATGCATTAGGTAAACTATAACCAGACATAACTATTTTGTCAGCAAACATCTTGCCAGTCTTGGGCATGACATGCCAGTGCAGTGTTAAGTTAAAGTCTTTCCCTCTGAGGTTGTGTCCCTACAAAAGATCCCAATCAATTACTCTCAAGAGTTACATGAAGGCCTGGTGTTTCAAGAGAGAGATCATGTAACTATTTATGTACCTGATCTATGAAACGGTACTTGTTTGAGATCTGTATCCAGAATTTGGCATACTCTTTCTCTGGTATTATGGCATCCCATAGAGAAACCTATACGACATAGTAATATCAACAAAAAGGATCACTATCTACATCACAGGCATGAAGGACACATATAAACCTAAACTTGTTCTTATCCCTGATGAGAGCAATAGGCTATATATAAAGCATTTAAAACTAAGTACCTGATTCAGGGCATTCTTAGAGGTTTCATACTCGGCTGCTACAAAAGCGAATACCTGAGAATGTTTCCGTTTGAGTTGGTTTTATGTTCATAAGGAAGACTTCAAGTTTAGCAAAAGAGATGGATTAAGGTATAGTTGTTGAATGCTATATACCTGCTTAGTGTTCCAAGTGAATAGTGACTCTAAGTCTGCTGTTATGTTCAGTGTCAAGCTGACCTAAAAACACATTAACAAAATGTGAAGCAGAGATTAAGGAAAGCCTAACTTACTAGTTCCTGTTTAAGCTGGACGAATATCAAATCTGAGGTATACTTATTAACTTGGACAATTTGAGTTCACAAGAGAGTTTCAAGAGTAGCTTCATGTAAAAATTTTTTTTATATTTTACTATAATATTCAAAGAAACAGTATCATCTGCAAAGAAACTCTATGGATAGTAAGCTTAAGATGATATTGAAACAAAACCTAATGAGAGAGGCAAGACTATGAAACCTTACTTCATCATTTCCATGAGGTTGCTTCTGAAACCAATTGATATTCAATATCTACAAACCAGAACACAACCATTACAACTTTAACCATAAAACATAGTTAGATCCATGATACTATACAGAGATCTCTAAAAATTAACCATAGTTAAACCTGGATCTGAGCAGTGGGAGTCTGTTTACTGAAGTTATCAGAGAAAGAAGCAATAGCGCAAATGAAGGCTAGAATCGTGACGGCGAATGTGAGCAAAGCATTTGCTCTGTAACCAAATGAATGCATCTTCTTTCAATCACTCCTTCTCTGGAGTTGGTCGAAGAAGACGAAGAAAAATAAGAATGAATTTTTAAAAAAATAAAATAAATTAATTCCTTACAGCTGTGTAATATGATTGGTCAAGACACGTCTAATCAGATAACCGACATTTCGGTTTACAATACCACCGGTTCAAAACAAGTGATTAATCGGTTCAATCTCCAAAAAAAAAAAAATTTCCAACGGTCCAAGAATCTTGTTACACATCACATTATCTGGAGGATATGGAAAATAGCCTGACGCTTGAGCGATCATACGAATGCATATAAGACAAAAGCTCAAACCGAGGCTTAAGCTCTGTAGTCATGTCTGTAATGGAAAGGTCCATTTCATCCACAAGTGTTAAGAATGCATTGAAAGTGTCTTCATTGCGGATCACAGATGCGATATAAGCCACAGTGGTGTTACGTTCTTGTTGTTGTCTAGTGTCTCTGTCTTCAGTCTCGAGAGAGCTATTGTCTCTTTTGGTTGGTTTACTTAAAAGGGCTACTAGAACACGAAGTAAATAAGGTAGACATGACGGATCATAGATTACATCTGCACCTAAACTGAGAAGAACATACAAGATTAGTGACATAAGGTAACATCTTCTACTAAATGATTCTTTGTTTACTCACATAACATCTGGACGATACTCGCTTAGTTCGCTTTCTGATGCAGTTTCCCATGGAAGATGAATGCATTTAACTCGCTGTAAAGGAGAAAAAGAATCAATCTTGAATCTGCTTAAGTTTATTGATATGTAGTTGCAATAAGGAAAGCAGAAAGATATGATTTCTAACTCACTGTACTCTGAGTTTCTTCCGGTTGTTTAATCATATCGTCATCATAGTTTAAGTGATTCCTCTCCAAGTTAAGCTTCATATTAGCCAGAGTTAAAAGATCTCCATCTGTTAGTATCACCTGTTCAATAAACATTTGTGAGACAAGATAGTTTTGTAACTTAGGATGAGAACTTTAGTGATACCTTTTTGGCTTTTACATGTGCAAGGCAAATTCCAACCATGCCAACTCCAGAACCAACCTAAAACACAACTCCATTGAATCATGCAGTGAACATATTGGAACAAAACGAAAAAAACCTCATGATGTCACCGAAGTAACCTCGAAACAGGATTTGTTGATGAATAACTCTGGAAATGACAGAACAAATTCTGACAGAAACAGACTTGATGGCCAGATGGAACACCTGTTCCAAAAACGCAGGATTCAATGTGAGAGCAATGTGGAAAGAACTCAACTCGTGCATTGAAATGAATCTTAAATGATCGTATAAAAGAATCCTACCCAGTATCTCCTTCAAGTATGTTCAATGAACATTGCAGCTCAATAACTAATTTCCTTGACATTGGACAACTCGGGTGATTGTATGAACCTAATTCACCAATGAATCAAGCAAAACACATCTGAATATAAAAGATTCAATGAACAATGAACAAAAACAAACAGCAAAACACATAAATTCTTACCTTCTGGGAAAAGAAAAGAGATAAACTTGGTGATCCTTGTGTTTTCTTTAACCAATGTATCTTCCTAAACATCAAACTAAACTTAGTTTTTGTTTGAAAAAAAAAACAAAGGAAACTTGTATAATAAAGAACACCTTAGAAGCAGACATGTAAAGAGCATATTCTTCATAAACTTCATCTAATACTTCACCATTCTCCAACTCAACTTCATTTATGAGTCTCTTCAGTAACCTTTTCGCGTATAATGCGTTTCCATTCGCAGACTAAACCAATCAAAGAGTTTTACAGTAAAAGTTAATACTACTTAAGATTCAATTCTGCCATAATACTTAATACTTACAGCTTTAACGCAAATCTCCCAGAAAAATCTCTGTGCATTATCAGTAATGGATCCTCCATTACATCGTCTACACCAAAAGGACATGGAGTATCAAAATCAATCGCGGGAAAAATGGCGGCAAGGAAGGAAATTATGGTGGTTTACCTTGCGAGAGAGATGACGGAGTTCAACGGTTCCATAGCGAGGAATGCTGAGAGTACGTGAAGGTACTTTGAATCTGCCGCCGTCTCCGCCGTCATGACTTCACCGTTGTCAAAAAATTGAGTATCGCTTGCTATTGTCAATTATAAGCTTTGGGCTTAATGGGCCTGAAATAACTTGGCCCATTAATAAGACAATGACTAAATGACCCTTCAGAAAACGATGAAACTCCTAAAATACCCTTCACCTTGCACCATCCTCTGTCTTTTTAGTTTCTGGCCCTTAAGAGTGTTACAAGACTTCTTCTTCTTATCCATTAGAAGCAATGAAGAAGTCTTCTCTTCTTCTATCTTCTTCTTCCTCTCGTCATGGCCATTCTACTTCACACTCTCTCTCTTCATCCACCAAACCCTAAACCCATAAACCCTAATAGACCCAAAATTATCTCACCTTCTGCAACCTTTAGGAGAGATGTGGTGTTTAAAACAGCTTCATTCTGTTTCATCTCCTTCACTTTTCAAAATCCACTTCCAGAGTCATTAGCCGATCCTTTGAAGTCTCCTAAACCGTTAAAGCTCAGCATTGCTAATACTAAGTCTTGGTTCCAGTTCTATGGTGATGGGTTTGCCATTAGGGTTCCTCCAGAGTTTGAAGACGTCAATGAGCCTGAGGTGTGTATCTATGTCACCAAATCTCTTATGAATGTAAACCAACAAATGTCATTTCGTTTAGTCTCTAACTCAATCTGAAATTGGACGAGAGAGTTACGCAAAAGACTAGTTATTTTCGTCAAAGTCGTATACTTTCGTGGTTTATGGCTAATTTAGACCTCACTTCACAATGACATAGTTGTACATTTAACCTGATAAGTTGGGAATTGTATAGTGTTGTTACTGTTACATAGTGTTCTGTGTTTCATATCCTAGCTATATGTGTATGTATCAAGCCTGAATTCAAAAACTGGTTCTAATCCTTGTTCCACATATATCTAATGCTTTAGGATTACTCTGCGGGATTGTCTCTGTATGGAGACAAAGCAAAGCCGAAGACTTTCGCCGCTCGTTTCCAATCTCCTGATGGGTATTGTTTGTGCCTCTTCCCACTTAATCCATTGTGTTCCATTAGTAAAAATTATATGACCTTGTATGTGTTGTGTTGGTTGCAGATCAGAAGTTGTGAGTGTAGTCATTCGCCCTTCAAATCAACTTAAGCTCACTTTCTTAGAGGTTTATAACAACAACAACAACCAAAAACATTTCCTTTACAAGTTTTTGCAATATCAAGTAAGCTTATCAAATGATCTTTGATTCAAATAGGCTAAAGATATCTCTGAACTAGGATCATTGAAAGAAGCTGCAAGACTCTTTGTTCCAGGTTCTCTAAAACTCATATTCATATTAGAAAAATTTACCTTATGAAATCATTTTTATTCTTCTGGTTGTTGTTAAACTCTTAAATCATGAGCAGGTGTGGCAACTATTTACTCTGCTCGTACAATCAAGGTAAAGGAAGAAGAAGGTTTCAGGTAAGTCTACTTCGAACTATACTTCCATCAGTTCAGGAATTTATGTTCTTGGTTGAAGAATTTTTTCGATTTTCTTGTTATTTTGTGATCTGCAGAAATTATTACTTCTATGAGTTTGGTAGAGATGAAGAACGAATAGCTTTAGTAGCTTCAGTGAACAGAGGAAAGGTTTATATAGCTGGAGCAGCTGCACAGGAATCCAAATGGAAAGATGATGAATTGAAGCTTCGATCTGCTGCCATTTCTCTCACGGTTCTATAACCGAAAAAACATCTTCTTCTTCCAACAGAAAACCGCGTAAAATCGCTCTGTAATCCATCCAGAAATGCAGAAACCAAGATTGTTTTGAGACACATTTGTCATTCATTTATAACTGTTTTGGCCTTTGGTGATGATGTTATTATACTGTATAATGAAAACATAAAGAAAAAACAAAGAATTTTGCCTATGTTGCCTATGTATAATGAAGCCATCGTCTTTGTTTGTTCTAAGACGCTACTCTACAAAAACTCCAACAAGTAATTTACAACATTTGTTGCCTATGCAAATACTTAAATGGGTCTTTGAGAAGTCTCTGTTCTATACAGGAGCTTACTCGCAGCTCTGTGGCCAGATTTAATTATGAATTTTCCCAACATTGTGGACAAAGAATTAAATCCAACCTGCTTTGTGATTTTTTGCTAAGTCACTATTCTCATTTACACTTTTTTATAAACTCCACTAAAACTAGTTTTTTGTTCGTTTGTTGTAGTTCATTAAACAGAGTCACAGAGACTAGTTTTTTTAACTTCTACTTTATAAGTTACTAGAATTATGCCCCTGCAGAGTTTGTATTATGTATTAAAATAATATTTAAAAATATTAATTTGTAATAGTTATTAAAAATTAAAAATTTTAAATATTAATTTACAATAATATACGAAACTGAAAATTATTTATAAAAATAGTTTTATAAATATAGGAAGAGATTAATTCTGATTTAGTAAACATCTACTTAATTGCTTTACGCAACTATCAAATCGGAGCAATTAATCACTGGACTGATCTCTGTCGAAAGTGCTTGTCTGGATGTACTTTTTAGTCTAGCTGGACATTTGACTAATATTTAAAATCAACTTATTTCTTCAAAAGTTTTATAATAATGTCCCCTACATTTTTTATATTCTAGATCTGCTTCTGTGTCTGATAGACTTGATCCAGTTGTTTTCTCTAGTTTACAAATTTGTCTTAAACTTAGCTAAATTACACAACACGCCATTTAATTTTGTTAATCGTTAGGGATTATTGTTTTAAATTTTTTAAATTATGAAACAATGCGAGTTAAATACTTGGAATATACTGGGCTAATTGTTTGAGATAAATATGTAAATACTTCGAATATAATGGGCCATACTGTAAGAATAAATATTATGACACTAAATAATGAAACATATATGATATTGTAAAAGAAAAATAAGATGGGCACATACCCTGAAGTCAAATTCGAATTCATAACAAAAATAAATAATAATATAAAAAAACAGAAACAAAACACACACAACGTGAAACCATATACACACACAGAACCAAAAGAAGAGATCTAAATATGTTGTTGACCAAAAACGTTATAAAACATTTTGATACAAATTACAACCGTAACCTCAAAACGGTCAACGGCAAATATCGTTTCAACATCATCCTCCGATCAAAAGCAAGCATCCATGACAAAACAACAGCAGAGCATAGCCATACTGTAATAACACAAGTACACAAATAAACATAAATCCATTGCAACCAACCATTCATAACCTATAGTAAATGTATAAAGAGAGATTTAGTCAACGTACCATCCTTCAAAAAATCCCATCTCTTTTTCTTTCTTCTTCTTCTTAGGTGGAGCCTGACCATATTGTGGCGGTGGAGGTCCTTGATAATACTGTGGTGGAGGAGGACCTTGAGGATATTGCGGTGGAGGATAGCCTGGCCCTGGATATGCTTGACCATACCCTTGCGCTGGAGGAGGATAACCCGCAGGAGGATATCCTTGTGGTGGATATCCTTCCTTAGGAGGATACCCTTTAAAACAACATCAAAAAATATAAGAAACAAGAAACACCAACATAAATGAAATTACAATTTGGACATACCTTGAGGAGGAGGAGCACTAACAGGATATGGTTGGTCTGGATAAGACATATTCTTTTTTGTTATGATCTTATTATGAGAGTTTGTTCTTTCTTTATAACCAACTCTTTGCTTTCGTCTTAGCTGTGAAATGGAATAAATGAATAATAAAGGAGGTTTAGTAGACAAAAGACATGTTCTCTTCTAATGAAAACTTAATGAGTTGATTATATGATTATATATTAAAAAAATATAAGTTAGAGAAGACCAACTCACTTTGTGGAATAATTCAAATTAAAATGCTATGGAAATTTCCAACGTTAACTAAAATATTTCATATTTTCCATTATTCAAATAAATACTAATATATATTTTGAGCTTTCACATCATTGATGACTTAGTCACATGGAAAAGTCTAATCTTTCATTGGTCAAGAGAGATTATATCAAAGGCCCCTTGTTTTGTTTTTGCGTGTGTAATAACTAATAAGACAACTTGTAAAAGTTACATTTATACCTGATTAATGATAAGAGTTACAAATTGTAGAATGAAGTATAAATAAATTAATGTTCATGGCTTCGTATTAAGCTTATTCTCTTACAGGCACAGTGAACATGTGCTGGCTCTGATACTCAACTTTACCTTTGTATAAGATATTGCAGAAACATTCTAAAATTTTTGGCCAAAAAAAATTATCTTTCTTTATAATGTTTCAAAATCTATTTTTTGAGTGGAGAATATTTTGCTATTTTTTTCTCATTAGCCTAAAAACTTATATACATCACACTGTTATGAGATAACAAATATATAATAATATTTTGCTATGAGATATAACGCTCAGATATCAATATTTTGCAATTAGCAACAAATGCTACAACTAATAAACCTAATCAATTTTAAAAAAATTATTATTAATATACTAGGCAAAGATGTTATTTATTTGTGAAACATCTTCTTCAAACTCATCATCACAAGAAATCTCTTCATCGATTCTTTTCATCACAACAATGCACTTATACTTCCTCCGGTGATCCAATGGCGCTGATTGTCTCATCGTTGTAAGTTGTCCGCCACGTGTCATACAGTCTTGATCACGTGCCATCAAGGTAAAGCTCCGGGGAAGGGCAGTGCTTGGTGGTTCGCAGATTTGGAAGTTTCGGGAAAGCTGACCAAAACCAGAGGATCCACCACTGCCGGTAATGATTCCGGTGCCGGAGCATGACGTAATGCTACGTATGTAGGCGTTACGTGCCATTATTAATAAATGGAAAGGAGCCTTCATCAACCATATGAAGCAGTTATCTTTCTTTAGGCCTCTCCCTTTCATTATTGGATTCTCAAGAACGAGGAAATATTTAGTACTTTATATATAAAAAATAATATATGAAATCGAAATAGATATTGTATAAGATGAAGAAATGATCAAAGATTTCAGACACTAAGACATGATCAAATAGAAGACAAAGTCAATTATGTGGTTTTTAATAAAATGAATTTGTAACTAAAATATGTGATTTCTTTTAATTTCCTTTAACATGAAAAACCAAAAAAAATGCTATTTCTTGTAACTAGATGTTTTAATTTAAAACGGTGCCTTGGAGAATGAGAGTATTGAACTGATCATTTCGTGAGTTGAGTTACATAGACAAATCCTATATTATAGAAATAAGAATTTCTTAAAAGTGTATTTAAATACAGTATTATTAGATATATGATTTGTAATGTTTCTTAAAATCATTTTATTGAATATTTGATTTTTTAAAAATTGTTTCAAATCTACTATGATTAGAAATGTCTTAAGTATTGGAATTTAATAATTTGCAAAATTTTAGAAGAAAGTCTTACTTAAATATCATTAATTTTAGTTTAAAATTCAGAGAATTTTACTATCAAATATAACAAATTTCTTAAATTATTACAAATCATCTAAAAATCGATCAAAACTGAAATCAACTTGTTTGCTCAATACAAGTACAACTCCCCTAGATCGTAAAAGGTTGTCGGAAAATCAATTTACTCTTTCCATAAAAGGTTGGGTCTAAGAGAGGCTGGTTTTGTACTAAAAGGCTTGGTTTTACGTACTTGCTTCCAAACATGTAATTTAATATCTCTGAAGCTCACTGTGATAGTTTGGCCCAATATATATATTAATTTCGACCCAATTGTCAAGCCATGTTCTTTGGAGATCACACTTAGAATATTTTCGAGATTTGGGCCATTAACCAATGGTTCATACCAATTCTAAAGTATATTCAATTATATGTATTAAAAAACAATAATACACTATTTAAGACCCCTAGATTATATAATTTACAAATATAGATGCATCATGCATATGTATATAGACATAGATTTAGGGGTTAGAGAGTCACGTGACACTCCAAAGCTAAAATTGCTAAAGAACCAAAGACAAATTAATAAATAACAATAGATTACTCGTAGCAATGCAGTATATTCTTTTTTTATTCCTTCGTCCTTCTAGTTCTACTTTTGCTTTTTGTTTTAAACATAGTTTTACATTTTGTTTCAACGTTATAACAAATTACCTTAAATACGTTAAAGATAAACACAAATGATATGATATGCCCACAACCATAATATATAACACATGAATAAGTTTGAAATGTCGTGTCTATCACTAAACTACCACCTAATAGGTTAGTATCAGTTCCTTAAGTGTATATTACATATTTAGCTACTCTATAAACTTTGGTGTAAACATAAAAATCAGAAAAACTTCAACAAACCTATTCACCAATAACTAAAATACGAACACAGAGTAGTTGAAATTTCGTCACTTCCTTTTCATGAAATTGTTACGCTTTTATTCCTAGGCCCACTTACTCACAGTCATTAGCACTTGGTCTTTGATAAAAACTAATTTCTAAATTTATGATAAAACAAAGTTTATTATTAAAATAATATAATATCCCTATCAATCTCCCATCCCAAAGGCTAAAGATTATAAAACATGTCATATCACATTTAAACATTTGCCGGTCCACTTTACTCTTTAAAGTTTGTTGACTAGAAAGAAAAAAAAATCATAGACAAACTTTTTATAAATCATTTCATTTGAATCTGAAATTTCATTTCAAAACTTGGGTCCAGTAATTAATAAAATAGAATTATTTATGAAAATAATATTTTTGGACAGCAAACTTTGCAGTTATGGGTCAGTACTCAACTGCAACAAAAACAACACATGGTCTCTCAGATCTCTCTCCCTTATCTCTCTATCATCTCCACTCCTTTCTTATTATTAAATTATCTTGATTTGGTAGAATTCTTCAAATGAAATATAAATTAATTATGGTTTGGGTTGGGATGAGGCAGATGTGGACACGTGGTTAGCTATGATTGGTGAAAGGAACAGTCAAAGTCTGATGTTGGATTAAGAACCCGGAGCCGATCGAGGTTTACAGTCAAAGCAAAACACTGTCACGGTCAAATGTCTAGCTGGTGCTTTTTTTGTGTTTGTGGTCCCCACTCACTCTCTGCCTTTTTATTTTTTTTATTTCCTTTTTTTATACTTTCTTATTAAAACCCACCATATATTAAAACGACAGAATAATTTTGAAATATTCACTATTTGGAGAATTAGGGAAGATAATAGTATAGTATTAAAAATCTTATTATTATTTTTAGCCATTTATGTAATTTATAAAAACAAATGTTCAGTAGAGAGATATTTTTAAAATATAAATATAAATAGATTGAAGAAGGGTATATATATATATAGGTTTTAAAAAATTTGAGAGTTAGTTGAAGCAAAAAAAATTAATGATGAAATTAAACCTAGAAATTATCGTCGCACGTGCCCGACCTGTACGGGTTACTCTTCCCCGTGGGTGTTTGGAGTTTTGTGAAAACTACAAAACTCATCAGCTTTTTTTTTTTACTACGTGCGGGTTTATTTACAATTTTACCCTTTTCTTTTTAACTAAAAAATTATATATTCTTACTGAGCGTGGATATTAAGAAAAATAAAATAAAAGATTTAGAATTTCACTGTTTTCTTTTGACTAATTTAAGAATATTCTGGTTTATTACAGCATTAAAAAAATATTCAGTCAGATAAATAAAGTGTTCAAACTAACACAATTATTCCACACTTTATTGAACAATTGCATATCCTCTATAATTTAAACATCATTCGTGAGAATAAACTTTTTTCTATAAACTTATTTATTATTGCGTTTTATTAACTCCGTAAATTTAAAGCTAGGGACAAAATTGGGAATCTAAATTTATTAACCGAGAGGTTGGAGTATGTGGTGGAGCTTGCACGTGTGGTGCGATAGTCGAGAGTACTAAATGACCGGGTATAGCCAGTATTCACCGGTCATCCTATCTTTATTGTTTTCCATTTTACACCCTATTTTTTCAAAAATTCTTTTATTTCTCCTTTTTTTTCAATCTTATTTAACCTTTTTTTTTTCTTTTTAATATTTTTTTCCTTCTCTCAAAACGAAACAATCACTCACTACCTCAGAAGAAGGTTAGAGAGAAAAAACAAACAAAGGAGAGGGTACGAGTTTCTTCGTCATTCTAACGAATTCGTAAACTTTTCGTCATCTGGGTTTCTCAAAATTTCTTCCT
Source organism: Leavenworthia alabamica (assembly GCA_000411055.1). Taxonomy (NCBI): domain Eukaryota; kingdom Viridiplantae; phylum Streptophyta; class Magnoliopsida; order Brassicales; family Brassicaceae; genus Leavenworthia; species Leavenworthia alabamica. Next base: position 183,199 of record KE159441.1, read on the forward strand.
TTTTTAAAATCTTCTAAGATTTTGTGACTGTGTTTCTTCTATTTCTTCTTTATTTTTCTCGAAATTTTGGGGTATAAATTAACAATTTTTGGTAGCAGTTGGGGGCTTCAATCATGTGTTTATGATGTATTATTATTAACAAGAGTTGAATGAATCTTCTTTTTGACCGTTGAAAAGAAAAAACAAAACAAAAAATTAAAGCAAAAGGAAAGAGTAAGAAGAAGAAGATTGTGTAACGCTTCTTTCTGAGATAAAGACATGCGTTTCTTTACTTCACTCTTTTTTTAGCTCCTTTGTTTGACTATCAAAGTCATTATTTTTCCAAATGTTGTTGAGCTGAGAGAGAAGAAAAGTCTGTAATTTGTTTTTTTCTTTAGATTTTATCAAAATGCCGATGTTTCAGCCGTTAAAGAGAGATGGGTTACTTGGATTTGAAGGTGGTGGTGATGGGCAAGTCTTAGATCTGGATACAGCTGTTAAAGATGGAGTTCTTGGTGGTGTTAATGGTGGTGGTGGTGTTGTTGATGAGAAATTAGATCTGAAGAAGATGATAAAAGAGCTAGATTTACAAGACATACCTTCAGTTTTCATTTGTCCTATTTCGTTAGAGCCGATGCAAGATCCTGTGACCTTGTGTACTGGTCAAACCTATGAAAGGTCAAACATTCACAAATGGTTTAACTTAGGTCACTTGACTTGTCCCACTACAATGCAAGAGCTTTGGGATGATACGGTAACTCCTAATAAAACTCTTTACCATTTGATCTATACTTGGTTCTCTCAGAAGTATGTGTTGATGAAGAAACGTTCCGAGGATGTACAAGGAAGAGCTATTGAGATTTTGGGAACATTGAAGAAAGCTAAAGGTCAAGCTAGGGTTCATGCGTTGATTGAGCTTAAGCAGATTGTTTTAGCTCATCTTATGGCTAGGAAGACTGTTGTTGAACAAGGAGGTGTCTCTGTGATCTCTTCTCTCTTAGGTCCTTTCACTTCTCATGCTGTTGGATCTGAGGTTGTTGCTATTCTTGTCAGTCTTGATCTTGATTCGGATTCTAAATCCGGGTTGATGCAACCAGCTAAAGTTTCTTTGATTGTTGATATGTTGAATGATGGATCAAATGAAACTAAAATCAACTGTACGAGATTGATTAGAGGATTAGTTGAGGAGAAGGGTTTTAGAGCTGAACTGGTTTCGAGTCATAGTTTGCTTGTTGGGTTAATGAGATTGGTTAAGGATAAGAAACATAGAAATGGAGTTTCACCTGCACTTGGGTTGCTTAAACCAATCTCAGTTCATAAACAAGTTCGAAACTTGATGGTTAGCATTGGAGCAGTGCCTCAATTAGTCGATATTTTACCGTCTTTAGACCCTGAGTGTTTGGAGTTAGCTCTATATGTTCTTGATGCTTTATGTTCAGATGTTGAAGGAAGAGTTGCTGTGAAAGACTCTGCAAACACTATACCATATACTGTAAGGGTATTGATGAGAGTGTCTGAGAATTGCACGAACTACGCGCTATCGATTCTTTGGTATGTCTGCAAATTAGCTCCAGAGGAATGTTCGCCTCGTGCTGTTGAGGTCGGTCTAGCTGCAAAACTCTTGCTCGTAATCCAGAGTGGGTGTGATGCAGCATTGAAGCAGAGGTCAGCAGAGCTACTCAAGCTGTGTAGTCTACATTATTCGGACACCATGTTTATTTCGAAATGCAAACTCACAAGGACTATCCAATAGCACAAGTTTAAATCTTTTGGATCTGTCTCTACATTGATGTATATAAAGATGAAGAGTTTGACTTTGAAGATCCAGCTATTGGTTTTGGTGGTAACAATTCAAAGGGGAAAGCAATCAACAGATGGAAACATGGCGAAGAAGAAACGGGGCTAGAATGGATTTGGTATCTATTGTTTTCATGTTAGTTTGGTTTGCAATAAACAATGGAAATGAGCAAACTGTGTAAAGTTACCACCTTTTTGGTTCAATCAATTTCAGAAGAAAGAAAAAAATGAAGAATTTGAAGAAAGTAACCATATTGTTAACCTCTCTACTTGGGTTTTGTTCTTTTGCTTTTTGACCAAAACAAAAAAAGAAGCAAAATCTTTGAACTTTTGAATCTTTTCTTTTTTACTCAATGTTTTTATTTTATTAGCTTTTGTTAATTTAAGAAATTAGATAGTTACCCCAACACTGTTGTTTCATAGAGTGACAGTTCAAAGTACAGTAAGATGTGAATATGATTCTTGTCTAATAAATCGAGCATAAGTTTGTGGTGGAATCCAATCTCTCCATACATTGGTCTTAGCTATACCCTGTTGTAATGAACAATTGAAAAGAAAGTTAGATTTGACAAGTGAATCATTTAACTATTTATATACTGTTCTTTGGCGCAAAAACCACAGGCTTATATCACTTGTCTGTTTTTGGAAACGAGACTGAACAACATATATCTCTGTTTTGAGTGGGCTTGTGTATATCACTGAGTTTGATGTGAGAGCTTCTGTCTCGACATAAAACAAAGTAACAGGCGAACAGTAACAAAATTTATAAATGGGCTGGACTTTGAATCCTATGGGCTTTAGCTATGATGCCCATTTTATTAAACGACACCGTTTTCAATCGTTGAATTTTTAGTGTCTTCTTGTTTAATTAAGGTCGCGCGATTAAGAGATTACTTGAGATCCAAAAATGGCATGGTTAGCTAGATCCATTGCGAATTCTCTGAAGATCGATGAGGAAGAAGATGATAAAAAGGATACGGTTAATTCAAAATCAATTGAAGATTCAGGTTCTGATCAACCGTCTTCGCCGTCGGTGTTACAATCACAGTCTCCACGAGGCATGAAGGAAGATATCTCTGAACTTACCAAAACCTTTAGAAGTCAGCTATGGGGTGTTGCTTCTTTCCTCGCACCACCACCTGATACGGACGTTCATGAGAAGGAGGAGACTCGGAGGTCATCGGATCTGGCGGAAGGTGACGAGAATCTAATTGCTGGAATTAGAAACGATTTCGTGGAGATCGGAGGTAGATTCAAGACTGGGATCTCGAAACTCTCTGGGAACTTACCTGTATCTGAGTTTACAAAGATGGCTTCAAATTTTTTGCAATTGGGATCGGATTCGAAAATTGATGCAATTGGTGTTACTGAGGAAGTAATTGGATTTGCAAAGGATCTTGCGTTGCATCCAGAGACATGGCTTGATTTCCCCTTTCCTGAAGAGGATCATAACTTTGATGGTATGTTTTCGAATTTGCAGTACATTGTTACTAGATGTTGTTGACTTGTTGTTAAGTACACTTAGAGAATTTGCTTTGAACACTTTTAGGTTTAGTTGGAATTTTCATAGATTATAGATCTTAGATCTTAGATCTAAGGTGCTTTGTATTGGAATTTGAATGTGTTGTTGATATGTGTTTTTACAACATTTCATGTTCAGATTTTGAAATGAGTGATGCTCAATATGAGCATGCCTTGGCCGTGGAAAGGCTTGCCACGAGTCTGGCTGCGTTGAGGATTGAACTTTGTCCAGAATACATGAGTGAGTATTGCTTTTGGAGGATTTACTTTGTGCTTATGCATCCTAAATTCAGTAAACATGATGCTTTGCTTCTCTCAACTCCTCAGGTAAGCTTTTTACTCAACTCCACTGCTCACTATTCTTTGTCTTTTTTCTTCTGTGTGTATACAAGTTTTCGAGCTAGGAACTTTTAAATGTTTCATTTTTAAGTTTTAATGGTGGATAAGCAAAGTTTATGGAATGCTTTGACTACTAGAGTGAAACTTTTCTTTTGTGAATCACTGTGTTGTGTGTTTTTCATAAAGGTACTTGAATCACGAGCACTGTTATCTCATGAGCTGCTGCATAAGAGAAACAAAGCTACAACAGTGAAGCCAGAGAGTAGTGTTGATTCCGGTTCTGCTAGTGCAATTGTGGAACCTCTTTCTCTACCTACTAAGTCCTCACCTGAACCAGAACCAATCAAAACCATCTCTGTCGAATCGATACATTTGATTGAGACACCTGAGTTTGAGACAGATAAACACACAATTGAGACCAAGGAGATTGAAGTTGTTGATAAGCCTGTGATCGAAGAAAAACCAGAACCAGTGTGCCAGGCAGTTCAGGGTCCAATCACTGATTCTTCACCTAGAGTAATTGATGTCAAAGTAGATGATGATGCTGATGTTGATGATTGGTTAAAGGATGAAGATAATGCAGGAACTGTAAACACCACCAGTGTGAACCATCTTGTGCAGGATGAGGATGAAGATGTATCATTCAGTGATCTCGAAGAGGACGATGATGACGTGCCTGTGAGTTACAAGAAATGAATCATGAATCTTTCCGACCAACGTTACTCAAAAAGGCTGCTGCCATTGGAAGAAGATTGTTCCACTGGTAAAGCGAAAAGAAGAAATAATCAAACAATGGGGTTTTAAAAGTTGATGATGAACATTGATATAATATGTTTATTAAAATTATGTTTGTGAATAGTCTTTGTAACCACTGCGTTTTGAGAAATTCCCTTGCTTGTACTGTAAATAATGATGGTTAAAATATTCATATAATCCTTATGAATCTGACCACAGCAAGAAAAAAGAAAAAAAAGTTGAAAATCTCCGAATACTTTGGAGCTTTGATATGGTCGACATTGGAGGAGCCGGAAGGACATGCCACGTGTTACCACGTGGAATAGTTATCTCTATTGGCGGTGAAACGAAACTCTGACT